>JBBPBX010081619.1:0-15914 GCA_038048925.1 Garcialebias charrua | reverse complement strand
ACACAGTCGACCCAGGCCACCATCTTGCCAACTGGACATGGTTTTGCACCCTGTGAAATCCAGAACCAGCCACACAGGAACAACTGCACGTCACCATTACAACAGGAACGGAATCTCTGAGGACTTCCTGTTGACAGATCATATTACAGTACACATTTTGTTAAGGTTTTCTTTCAAACTGTTGGCATGAAATGGAGTGCCCTCCTTAAAACAGTGAAAAATACTATGATCAAATGGAACTCATGTTTACAGCACGGGAAGTCATTTACAGTCATTATCAACAAATTAGCATATGCTTTATGATAAGGCTCGTTTGTGAGCTTGATCAGTTTACCAATATTCTAATCTTAGATGTCGTGTTTTCACAGCTGCAAGCGAAATCATTAACAGAAATAGACTTGAAAACCTCAGTGATTTTTATTACAAACATAAATGAAATTGAAAAAAATTAATTTAGTAAATTAAGCTATTGAAATTAATGAACTTTTGTGAATACTACATTTGTTGAATATGACTGTACATTAGGAGAGGTGCTCTCATCTTTTTAGGAATGTTTCACATCTAAAATAGTTTAGTAAATGAAACTTTATATACCAGCTTTCAAGATATAAAGATTACAAACTGCTTCACAATCAACATTAAAACAAAACATGTGGAACTAGTCTTGCTTTTAATGTTATGATGAAAAAATGTCCTGATAAAATGAGGAGGGGGCTGTAAACACGGTCCCATTTGAGCTCTTAACAAAATGCATGCAAAAAAAATAATAAAAAATAACACGGAACATGGAACATGGCCATATAATAATTTTGAACCAGAACAGTCAGCTGAACTCGAACTCTGACAAATTACCAGTGCTGCCCTACTTTTAAACTATGAGGTTTGTCGTGTTTCTTCATGGATCTGAAGCTAAAAGAACCGCAACCTGTCCTGTTACCTCGTCTCTGTTTGACACTATCAACAGCAAAAAAGCAATACATACTGAACACAAATAGAAATTATTAGGTTAAACATTGTCCGATTGAATAACTGAGAATGTTCAGGTACTTTATTGGTACATTTTATACTAAAATCAACGGTAAAAAATGCCTGCTAGCATTAGCTAAAGCTAACGTTAGCCACACAATCGAAGCAAAGTAAAATTCACCTTCGTGTTTGTGGATGTAAGACGAGGCATACATCTTAAAGCCTTTCTCTAATTTAGTCGTTGGAGCTTTGGATGAGACTTACAAATGCGATTAACATCGTTAATAGTCAGCTTGGGCAAGCCCTGCAAACACGAACACCTTGAATAAAACGCCATGTTCAATAGACCGGAATTGAGCGAACCGCATTGACCGGAGCACGGAAGTTGTCGTGCAAAGAGCCTATAGTACTCTTCAATGTCTGAAAGTAAACTAACAACTTGTAAATGTTACCAATAAAAACAACAGATTTTGCTTATTTAGAACAAATTATAGTCATACCTGCAAACTCAGAAAGGATGAAAAAGATGACAAACGTTGCCCCCCCCCCCCCCACGAAAGATTTTGTAATTTTGTAACTTTTTTTAACATGCTTCAGGTAAAAGTCATTTACTAACCTAATTTAATGAGAACATCCATAAATAGGAAAGATTGTGTCAACCAAAAAAATTAACAAACAACAACAGCAGCAAGCCAAATACAGCAGAACATTTTGCTAACAGTCAAAACTCATTTCTTAAATGTTTTGCCAGAATTTTTTTAATAAAGTAGATGCCATTTCCTGCATTCTGGTGTATTTTAACAAGTTGTTAAACATCTATGTTTACCTACATGTAAACACTTGATTCAATAACTATTTTAGAGACATCTAACAACATAAAGTCAGGTCCTGTGGACAGATTAAAAAATTATTGAAATTATTGATCATGCATCAGAATATTTTAGAGACACCTCATTCAATTAGTTCATATATGCATCCTGTTTTTAAACTCACTCCTGTGGCTAAGAGGTGTAGTGGTTAGGGCGTTTGACTTGGGACCCGAAGGACGCGGGTTCGCGTCCCGGCCACTACACACCTTGGGGTGTCTATGAGTGCACACCTAATTCTCCAGCTCCCCGAGCGCCCTCTGGCTGCTCACTGCACCACCTGGGGTGGTTGGGTTAAATGCAGAGACGAATTTCGTCTGTGTATGGGAAACATACGCAGATGACAGACAAACACATTATTATTATTATTATTAATGTGACAATTTATCACAGTGACTTTAGGGGTGCAAATGACTGTTATTTTGTAAATTTTTTATTCAGTTTTATTTGTAACACAACCATAGGCGTAGATCCTGGGGGGGTCGGGGGGGTCCGGACCCCCCCAATCTTGGGGAAATATAGATCTGTCCCCCCCAATAATTCAATAAAGGAAATCGTGTCTTTAAACAATATAAATATAAAAAGGCAAAAAAAGAGAGAAATCCGCCATTATTCTAAAAAAAAAGAAGGAAATTTTGCCCACCCCCCCTTCTCTGTTGGCAAATGGTTTAGTCCAATGTTTACAAGGAACAACAACAGCAGCGGAGGTCACAGGCTCGCGGAGCCGCTGGTGGGGAGTGAGCTGCTGCACAAAGTACTAACTTCCAGTAAGTAGCTACTTAAAACATAGGTGACAGTGACTGGGAGGAAAAGGTCTTTCACAGTGTTGAAAGACAAGTGTGTCTGTGCATCATTAGTGGCAGAAAAACACTTTGGAGCGTCACTTCATCAGCTAACACACTAGCTTCAATGCTAACTAGCTCCCTGGTGGCTGCAACAGACAGTAGAATGTCAGCGCAGCTTTGAGCAGGATGGATTCACATTCATCATATTTTCAGGTGTGGAGCTCTTGAAAGAAGTAATGATAAAATATGTGAAAGATAATTAATTAAAAAAGAGTAGAGAAGATGTGATGATTAGTTAAAATGATTTCATATGTGTAGCACTTTGTTGCAGCTGTGGTTGTTTTAAGGGCTTTAAATTATTATTATAAAAAATGTTGAGGATCAATACTTATGTCACATGGTTAATTAAAAAATGTCACTGTTTATTATATTACATTATTGATATTTTGTATCTGCAACTGGAACATTTTATTCTTAATAGGTTCTTAAAAAATGCTACAGATTTGTTAAGGCATATTTTGAATGAATGTTACAAACGTGTTCATTTCTACAAAACAGTTAATAAAATATTTATAAAATACAACGAATTTCAAATGTTACAAACTGAGTTTAACATAAAAGAAATAGTGTTTATGTTTAAATATCAGTTAATAAGTAATCCATTATGCCCCCTTGTTTAGGACTGGAACCAATCTCAGCTGCTTTTGGGTGAAGGCAGGGACACCCAGGACAGGTCTCCAGTCCATCACAGAGACAGACAAAGAGACAAACAACCATCCACACTCCCAGTCAAAGCTAAGAACAATTTACATTTGCACAGAAGAACCAAAACATTATTCAAACTGAGGACTCAAGTTCTTGATTGAGAGTTCTAATCACTACTGGTAATTATCAATAATAATTGATCATATTTACCAAGCTAAAGCATTGTGTGGAGTCTTTAATAATACAGACCAGATCAGATGTGATCAGGCAGTCATATATTCACATGTATGTAAATGTATTATTATTAATACTATGATTAAAGTTGAACCATGCAAATTTGTTTGGAACGAACAAGTGGACCTTTGTGCCTCTTGGTTCCACTGAAGTAGCTCTCAGTCTCAAAAAGTTTGGTGACCCCTGCATTAAAGTATTTCTTCTCCTTGAAAACTGTTTTCTTTTTAAGCATTAAGATTTTGGGAAGATGTTGTACCAGATTATCAGTGACACTGACCACAGCAATCTATGAATACAAGCCAAACTGAAATTTAAACAATATTTAGAGGGGACCTATTTTGCAAAATTCTCATTTTGCCACTTGTCATTATTTGTCGTCTATTGTACTGCAGATTGAACACATTACATTTTTTAACAAGAGTAATGAGTATCACTGTTGTACTGATTAATAGTAGTATTAAGACTACTAAATAAAATACATGCCATTTAAATCAATATTATTGTTGATTATTCTGCATAGTATATGCATGCAGTTTGGATAAACTTCCCTCTGTACATTTTGCATTACATTTCACTGTAACTTTGCCGACCCCCCCAAAATTGCTCTTAAAAAATTTCCCTGTTTATGGTCCCCCCCAATAATGAGATGAAATCTACGCCCTTGAACACAACATGCCATTTTACTAAACAATGGTGACACTCAACTGCATGTATAAAAATAAGAATATTAACTTTACCCAATGAACAGGTGACATTTTAATAACCAGTAACCACCAACAGTGAATTTAGGAGGGGCTTTTTACAGTTTTCTGATTTAGTGATAGACTCATAACAGCAGTCATTGATTTTAACTATTTTACTTTCCAGACAATTACCTGGGCTCTTTCTCCTCTACAGCATAAGGGAAAATTTGCTCTTTAATGACTTTTGACTATAGGAAAAAATAAATTTATTAACATAACCCAATTAGGGCATACAAAAAAAATGTCTAGTCAAAAAATCAAAATCAAAAAAGGAGTTCAATACAGAGCAGATACACTGACATTCTGTTTTCTCACTTTTTCTCACTTTGGAACGGAACAAATGTGGTTTAATGTAGAGACTTACTGCTGCTGTCTCTCCATTCACACCGTGGTGAAGTTAGTTTACGACTCCGTCATGCTTACGTTTCATCAGCGTGGTTCTCGCGTGTCGTGTTGTCACTTTTCAAAGCTGCACATCGTGCAGATTTTTTTATCTTTATGAAGCGTCGAGCTCCCACACTTTGAAGGACTTGGTTGAACAGTTTTGTCTGCGTCTGTCATTTGTAAACTTGTCTTAATTTCCTTTGAAAACGTTGGTTACGTACCGTAACCCCAGATTCTGAGTAGTTAGCGGAGCCCTTTGGCTCCGCCTATTGGAAGTCCCCCCCCGCGTGTCAGCGCCCACTGAAAACCTTTTAGTCCACGCCCACCTACCGGATGGGCCCACCCCTCGGGTCGATAAAACCCCTCGACCGAGGTGAATCTATCTCCAAATATAGCTAATTCATTCAGCCATTTTGGATACAGAGTGGCCCAATAGCCAAAGGGCTCCGCTAACTACTCATAGAATCTGGGGTTACGGTACGTAACCAACGTTCTATTGTCGTAGTTAGCTCCGCCCTTTGGCTCCGCCTATTGGAATAAAGGGCGTAGCAATTTCTGCTGCCACTGTTCGCATCTTCTGCCCAGTGACAGCGCGAGGTCTTGTTGTCTCGTGCGCAACGTGCGCGTTGGCCAGTCGTTGGGGCCTCCCTCCGTTATCCTGGTAACCCACGGGGGCCCCGCCCAAAAAAAGGGGCGTCTTATTGCGTCAGAGGCGTGATCCGCCCCTGCGTCTGACGTCAACACGTTTGCTGACCCAGGGAGCGCTTGCTCTGGTGGAGCGGTGCTCCTGTTGGGCACTGCTCGTCTTTTGGCGGGCGGTGCTTGGTCCATCCTGTTACCTCGATTGGAGTTGGAGTCGAACTGCAGAGAGGTAGTGACAGTCACGTGCGTGGAACGCCATTTAAACACGTAATGAGGCGGAGCTCTGTTGGCCTGCACGTGAGCTGAGCTAGCGTCATGTGACCCACTGTGAAAACCACTGTTAAGAAGCACTAAGTTCTTCTTTAACTTGTTTGTTTTACTTCCTGTGTGGGGTGGTGAACATTTAGTTGGGTGTCAAAGTAACACTGAAATGTTTGTTACCATGTGGGTGTGTCCTCTGTGGCAGCCATCTTGTGTTTCAGCTAAAGAGGAAGCCCGCCTCAAACCCAGCTCTTATATAGGAAGTGAGCTGATGAGAGCAGGAGTTTGATTGGTGGAGAACTGAAAATCAAAGTATTCAATTACAAGCATAATCTGAATAGTAAATTGTTCATTGTTCATCTGCATATTAAATGTTTGCTCAATATTCCATTAACAATAATTGTTGTTTAGATTGTTTGTGATAATTAACTTTGTTGTCTTTTCCATTCTGGAAGGCTGAGATGACTGGCCAATCTGAATTGAAGGCGGGTCTGACTGGGTATATATATAGGAGTGGACTGCTAAGTGGGCGAGAGTCTCTGATTGAAGGCATGCCATGTTGGGAGCTGATGTTGTCTTTGATGCCTGAAAACATTAAACCAGACGTGTTTGTTGCACAGCAAAACCCAATTGATGTCTCCTCTTTTCCACACCACACCTCTCAGTCTAACAGTGGTGTCAGAAGTGGGATTTAGTACGCCTGTGATGTCAAGAAAGCAACAAGTTGTGAGAAGTTGTGTCAAATGAGAGGAGCAGGACGTGGAAAGATTTATATGACAAGGAAACTCCGTGCTGACATGGAAGAAAGAGAGATGGGAGGAGCAATTGGGCCAGATCCACCACCTGAAGGAGCCATGGCCGGTGAAGATAATTATGAACCAGTAGTTCGGCCTAAGCAGACTACAATTGGAGCTGTGAGTAGAGACTTTTCTGAACTTGACATCTTTGATGAAATGAGAGAATTTATGCAACATTCAAGGCGAACGGAAGCAAGACTGTTGGAACAGGTTAACCAGTTGAGCAGATATATACCACAGCTGCAACCTAATATTTATATTGAAGATTATGAGACTGACATTACTCGAACAGCGTTTTTCCCAAGGCGAGAAGATAAGCAACTGCCTCTGCTGTCTGCAGTACCTCAAGGAGCCGTTGCTCAACAAACTGAAGCTCCTTCCCCATTTCAACCACCTGCACAGCCTCGGCTGCCTGTTGCACCAGGTGCTCCAGCACCAAGATTGGAACAGGCCCGTGGAGGTGAACCTAGAATGCCTGACTTCAAGGAAGGTGAGGATCCTGAAAGTTTCTTCGTACGATTTGAACGCATCGCTAGAACATGGAGATGGCCACAAGCTGAATGGGCTGCTAGAGTGGTTACATTGTTGACTGGAAAAGCTCTTGAGGCTTATGCTGGCATGGATGAAGAACAGTCTAACTCTTATGATGCCGTTAAAGCCGCAGTGTTATACAAGTTTAACGTGACAGAGGAGACCTACAGGTACCGGTTTCGAAGCACCAATATACCAGTGGGAGAGAGTGTACGTGAAACCTATAATCGGATAAAGGGACTCTACAAGAGATGGATGCGGCCTGACAGTCGAAGTAAAGAAGAGATTGGGGAAACAATCATCTTGGAGCAGTATCTGCGTGTGCTTCACCCAGATGTTCGCACATGGGTAATGGAGAACAATCCAGAGACAGGGGAGGATGCAGCAAATCTGGCTGAACGTTACCTGGCTGCTCACCGAGAACCTTCAAAGCCAAGGATAGCGGTGGGGAGACAAAGGTTTGTGGAGGTAAAACCTCCACAGGCAACTAATGTTGATAACTTGGACACTAAGGGTGGTAAGAAACTTATAAACTCCAATCTAAGGTATAACCTCATTTGTTATTACTGTCAGCAGCCTGGTCACAAAGCTTCTTTTTGTCCTTTGAGAAAACCTAAATCGGTAGATTTATGTGTAGTACCTTCCAAAGATCTTGGTCATAAGTTTAATGATGGTCTGATTTCACAAAAATATGTGGTAGATGTGACAATAAATGGCAAAGCCGTAAAGGCTCTTGCAGACACTGGTAGCTCGCAAACTCTAGTGAAATCTTCTTTGTTAAGCAATGTACTGCCCAACTTCAATAAGCATGTAAACATTACTTGTGTTCATGGATGTCAGAAAGATTATACAACAACAGAAGTTACTATTGAAGTGGAAGGTCAAGCTTTTATGTTGACTGTTGGAGTTTTGAATCAGTTGGCATATGAAGTTGTTCTGGGAGAAGATTTGCCAATTTTAGACAGTTTAGTTCAGACCTGCTCATTACATTGATCGCGATCGACCGGTCGATCGCGGAGGCATTACGGGTCGATCGCAGCGTGACATTATTATTATTTTTTCCCGCAACGTGACATTAAAAAATTGTCAGCCAATCAAACATCCCGTTACTTGATTGACATACAGGGCAACCAATCAGATGACAACTGAATCTTTAGTTTTAGCCTATCAAACATCCCGTCACTTGATTGACATACACGGCAACCAATCAGATGAGAGCTTTAGGTCATGCTCATGCAGCTTTCTGAAAAACAACAGCGCGAAGGTGGAAGGTAGCGAAACATACTAAGCAAAAACAATAAGATTTCGGACTGTTCATGGAAAATACGACATTGACTTCCCACCGAAAAGCCAGCTGAGAAAGAGAAAGGTGGAGGAACTAAAATCCCAGTCCGGACAGCAGCAACTTCAAAGCGAAACGCCGCCACCTGTCTTCCGGGTGAGTGACGCTGTGATGTTTCTCTGCACGCTTAAACATACTGGTTGGGAGTTGACGTGGCTTTATTATTCAAATCATACGAGACACTTTTCATACAGAATAACCTCCTTGACTACTCTCCGTTCTCTGCAAGTTTCCCTGTCCCACAGCGCGAGCGTTTGCATAACACACTTTTGCGGTGCGTTCAGGGACAGTCTGTAAAATAAATGTATAAGCACCGCTGTATATCTTAAATCTCTCCGTACCAAAAGAGCCATTTGTATGCCTTCCTTCACTAAATTAAACGTGTCCGGAGCCATAACAACCTGCTACAACTGTGGTTATCAACTGGTGGCCTGTGGACCACTTTAGATTTGCTGGAGGGGGCTTTTAGAGATGACATTTATTAAAGTAAAAAAATATCTAATGATGTTTTAACATTTATTAAAGTAAAAGACCAGATTCTTATAAAGAAGGGGGTGGGGATCAGTTTCTACCATCTTTTTATTTATTTATTTAAAAACAAAATCTATATTGCTGTCACTATCACCCCATTTGGTCCCCCTGGGGGCGACAAGGTGCCCGCGGGCACCACGTTGGTGACCCCTGATTTATTACATGTGTTATGCAATATTGGCTTATTCAGTTATGCAAGATACATCAACATAGGTACATTGTACATAAAAAGAATCCTTAATACATTTGAAGATAATTATATGTTTTGCATTTTTGTATTGGGTAGATCTTTTTGACTTAGTTTTTTTATAAGTAGCTCGCATGCTGAAAAAAGTGTGAGCACCCCTGGTTTAGTTCAACAGAACTCTGTGGCATATTCCTGTGCTGTCATCACGCGTTCTATGAAAAAGGGTTTAGAACCTCTGCCAGAAGCAGATGATGATTTGTATGAAGGTGGAAGTAAAATCAAGAAAACAAAACAACAACGTAGACAGGATAAAAATTAAAATATTTGTAGGTCAAAATTTTCTGATCTAATATTGCCAACAACCCCACCTATTGATCTCCAGCAACAAATTCCCAGTAACTTTAAAGAAATTCAAGCAAATGATCCTTCATTAAAACATCTCTTTGAGAAAGCATGCCAAGTAGATGGTGGAAAAGAATATACTGTGGAGCTAACTGGGGAACCTTTCATCATAAAGGATAGCCTTTTGTATCTGGCAGACATTGAAGAACCCAGACTTGTTGTTCCAAAAGAGTACCGTTCAGTAATCTTGCATTTGGGCCACACTGTTCCATGGTCAGGACACCTAGGACAGGCAAAAACTTATCATCGTATTGCACAACGTTTTTATTGGCCAGGATTGTACAAAGATGTGGTTGATTACTGCAAAACATGTCATGACTGTCAGCTAGTAGCTCCCACCAAAGTTTCCGATCGAGCCCAATTGCAAAACTTACCAATCATGTCTGTACCCTATGAAAGAATAGCCATGGATCTAATAGGTCCTCTGCCTAAAAGTAGTAATGGCCATAGGTACGCATTAGTCATTTGTGATTATGCAACCCGATATCCAGATGTTTATCCATTACGCTCCATGCATGTTAAACACATTGTCCGGTGTTTAGTAGACCTTTTTTCTAGAGTTGGCATCCCAAAGGAGATTCTTACTGATCAAAGTACTAATTTCATCAGAGTCAGAGTCAGAGAGTCAGAGAGTCTTTATTGTCATTTGCACCGCATGTGGTACATGTGATGAAAACGAGATTATGTACACGAGGTCCCAGTTACATCCAACAACAAATGAAAGAGAAAAACAGTAATAACATCTAGAACTAACTAAGAAAAACATCAACTAGTAATACACTAAGCCTAATATAGTGGGAATAAACAGCAGCACGAACATGAGTTTGTATGAGCAGATGGTCACAGATGAACACAGATGAACACAGCAACAAGAAAACAGATCAGCATCAGTATGATGTGATATTTTGCAGTGTTTATTTTTTATTTTTTTTTATTTATTCATGAGTCTAACAGCCTCAGGGTAGAAGCTGTTCCTCAGTCTAGTGGTTCTACACTTGATGCTCCTCAACCTCCGTCCTGAGGGGAGTGGGGCAAAGAGTGAGTGTGCTGGATGAGTGAGGTCTTTCATGATGCAGGTGGCTCTTTTCCTGCATCTGGAGGTATAAATGTCTGTGATTGTGGGGAGACTGACTCCAACAGACTTCTGTGCAGCCTTCACCACTCTCTGCAGAGCTTTCCTCTCTTCATCTCTTCTCTCTTCATTTCATGTCACATTTGATGAAAACTCTTTATGATCAACTTGGTGTTAAAGGTATTCGAACTACTCCATACCACCCAGAAACAGATGGATTGGTGGAACGTTTTAATGGGACATTAAAACAAATGTTGAGAAAGTTTATTGATTCTTCATTAATCAAGATGGCGCTGGTGTCACTAGCATGCCGTCTCTCGCTGTTTGTGTTCGTGCTGTTTTTATTTTTTATCACCAGTACCAGTTCACTGCTTGTGTATGATCGCCAAACATTGTTGGATCTTCGTTTCTCTGCCAAGGATTTAGTGAAATTCGACTCTGATTGTGGCGTTCGTGTGACGTTTCAGCCGTTTTCCTTCGCCGGTGGGACGCCTGCTCACACCTGCTCACACCTGCCACACCCACGCTGCTCTCCCTCGGCGTATACGCCGGCGCCGCCGGGGCAAACGCAGCGGAAGACTTTTAAGTTTAAAGCTTTTTTGGCACGATTTCCCGTGACCTCCCGGAGGAGAAATGGAGCATTTCCTGGTCTCTCCCTGAGCCCGCGCGTGCTGGACCCCGCTGACAGCTGGCTGGTGTGTGTCAGTTCAGATGACGTGGTCCGTCCCCGCGGCCCCTGCTCTCCCAGTCCTCGCCGGCGTGGTGTGAACCCCTGTCATCTACGAGCCCTGCGTTGGGCTCCACAGACAGCTGCATTGGATGCACCGATCCCTGCCAGGTTCGGTCTTGTTAATGCAAGATCACTGACAAACAAATCTTTCATCTTGAGGGACTTCTTCATGTCCCGTGATCTGGATTTCCTCTGTGTGACAGAGACATGGCTGAGAGCTGATGAACCCGCAGCTCTCATTGAACTATCTCCTCCTGGTTGCTGCTATTTTAATTGCCCGCGCCTGTCGGGTCAGAAAGGAGGAGGAATAGCAGTAGTTTTTAAAAATGATTTTAAATGCCGTCAGGTCTGCCTGCAGTCTTTTACAAGTTTTGAACACTGCTCGTTTGAAGTCGGCCGCTCTCATGTCATCTTGTGTGTCGTCATCTATAGATCACCCAAATACAATAAGGATTTTATAAATGACTTTTCAGAATTTCTGGCCGACATCTTGCTCAAATATGACTTTGTTCTAGTACTTGGAGATTTCAATTTTCGTGTGGACTGTCCTGATGAGCCCATCTCCAGGAGCTTTTTAAATGTTATTGACTCTTTTAATTTTGTGCAATCCGTGTCCGCTTCTACACATATTCTTGGACACACGCTCGACTTGGTCTTGTCCCACGGTCTGGAGGTCTCAAATATGGAGATATGTGACGCTGTGTTTTCGGATCATAAGCCGGTCATTTTTGACATTCCAACACACTGTCCAGTTCAAGTGCGCGCTCCTCCTCAGCGCTGTCGCGTGTTCAACTCCTCCTCTCCAGCCCTGTTCTCCTCCACGTTTCTTGGTCTCTGCGAGGAGAACTCTGAAGTCTCTCTTAGTTTAAATATTGATGAACTGGTTTCCAGCTTCCACTCTGTTTGTTCACAAACACTGGACACAATCGCTCCTTTGAAGAGCAGGCGCACCAGACCTGCTCCCGAGCCCTGGCTGAGTGACGTCACGCGCGCGGCCAGGCGCGAGTGCAGAAAAGCAGAACGCAGGTGGAAAAATAACAAGCAGCTGCATGTTTCTTTTGATATTTTCAAAGAGAGCCTGTTACATTATCAAGAGATTGTAAAAGCTGAGAAGAACAAATATCTCTCAGGTGTAATCTCTTCTAACTGTAACAACCCCAGAGTTCTGTTTAAAACTATAGACATGGTTCTCAATGCTCCTAAATCTGTTGGTTTTGACGCCTCCAGTGAAGTTTGTGAAAGTTTCCTTCACTTCTTCACTGATAAGATTGTGTCAACCAGAGCAGGTATTTCTCAGCCTTCATATGACCCCTCCATTCCTCTACACTGCTCATCTGTTTTTGATCAGTTTGAGCCTGTGTCCTTCTCTTTTCTAGAGGTCATAGTTGGTCATATGAGACCCTCTGGTTCCCCCGCAGACTCCATCCCACCTCGTTTGTTTAAGGAGGTATTTTATACAATAGGACCAAGTGTACTCCAGATTATTAACTCCAGTCTTTCCTCTGGTACGGTACCTGAAGTTTTTAAACATGCATTTGTACGCCCTCTACTTAAAAAAACAGGCCTTGACCCCTCTCTCTGCTCCAACTTCAGGCCCATCTCTAATCTCCCTTTTATTTCTAAGTTATTAGAGAAGGTTGTTTACAACCAGCTGGTACCATTTTTAGAGGACAATGGTATCACTGAGCCATTTCAGTCTGGGTTTAAAGCCCGCCACAGTACAGAGAGTGCACTCTTAAGGGTTTCGAATGATATTTTTCTTTTAACAGACTCTGGCAAGTGTGTCGTTTTATTGCTTTTAGATTTGTCTGCTGCATTTGACACTGTTGACCACAGGGTTTTAATCTCTCGTCTTGAGCACTGTGTGGGCATCAGGGGTGCCGCCCTCAATTGGTTTAGGTCCTATTTAACCAATAGGAGTTTTTGTGTAAAAATGGACAATTTCATATCTTCCACTGCTCCTCTTCCACATGGCGTACCCCAGGGCTCCATCCTTGGCCCTCTTTTATTTGCTCTTTATTTACTCCCACTTGGCTCAATTTTTAGTAAACATGGCATTTCTTTTCATTTCTATGCTGATGATTGCCAGATCTACCTTCCCCTGGCACAAAACAATACACTCCAGCAACTCACACCCTGCCTTAATGATGTTAAGGCATGGTTTTCCCTAAATTTCCTTAGTCTCAACGAGAACAAGACTGAAATCTTGATTTTTAGACCGAGTTGCTGTCCTTCTTCCAGCATAGACCTTGGCTCACTGTCATGTTACCTCAGGGACTCTGTCACCAATCTGGGGGTGAAGTTTGAGTCTGATTTTAAATTTGATAAACAGATCAGCAGTGTTGTTCAGAAAAGTTTTTATCAGCTTCGCCAAATAGCAAAAGTAAAACCAATCTTATCAAGACCTGACTTGGAGAAATTAATCCACGCTTTTATTACATCTCGTCTTGATTACTGTAATGCACTGTATGTAGGCATCAGCCAGACCTCTCTCGCCCGTCTGCAGCTCGTGCAGAACTCTGCTGCTCGCCTGTTAACCCAGACCGGTAGGCGTGAGCACATTACTCCCATCCTGGCGTCCCTTCACTGGCTCCCTGTGCACTACAGAATTCATTTTAAACTTTTGCTATTTGTTTTTAAATGCCTGAACAACCTTGCCCCACCATATCTGTCTGAGCTGCTTCAGCCCTACTGCCCTCCCCGATCTCTAAGATCAGCTGATCAGTTGCTGCTGACAGTGCCCAAAACTAGGCTGAAGCTCAGAGGTGACAGAGCGTTTTCTGTCGCTGCTCCCAGGTTGTGGAACAATTTGCCACTGAGTGTCAGACAGGCCTCCTCTCTTCCTGTTTTTAAATCCCTTTTAAAAACACACTTTTATACCTTGGCTTTTAACACGTGATCTTGTTCTTTTATGGCATTTTAACCCACCTGCAGTGAGACTGGTATATGTATTTTTATTTTTGTATGCTGCTTTTGTTTTGTTTTTTAATCGTTTTAGTTAGCTATCTTTTGTTTTACTGTACAGCACTTTGGCTAACCCTGCGGTTTTTAAAATGTGCTATATAAATAAAGCTGATTGATTGATTGATATTGATGATACTGGTAAAGATTGGGATAAATGGTTGCCTTTTCTTTTGTTTGCATACAGAGAAGTAACACAGGCTTCAACTGTTTTTTCCCTTTTCAAGCTCCTGTATGGAAGACAGGTTAGAGGCCCTTTGGACATGCTGAAGGAGAACTGGGTGGCTGGAGTGGCACTGGGATCAGCTGAAGTGGCTTCGCCAGCATCAAACATTGTCTCCTACATTCTGCAGATGAGAGAAAAACTGGAAACATACAGAGAAAAAGTCAAAGACCATATGCAAAAGGCACAGCACAAGCAAAAGGTATGGTACGACAAACATGCCCGTGAAAGGGAGCTCAAGACTGGCCAGAAAGTTTTAGTGCTTTTGCCTACTGGACCAACTAAGTTACTAGCTAAATGGCAAGGACCCTATACTGTGGCAAGAAAAACAGGTCCAGTGACGTATGAAATCATCTGTCCAGACAAACGTAAGTCAAAGCAACTGCTCCATGTTAACCTGTTAAAGGAGTATCATGAGAAGAATGTTCCTGAAATGGATGTGAAACAAGTCCTGATGGTACAAGATGTTCAGCCCGAGAACAGTGGTATTTTGGAGGTTGGAGAAGCTGAGATGAGTCCATCCAGAGAAGTGGCCAAATCTGAAGAGGCTCCTGAACATCTGACTGAAGGTCAGTGGCATCAGTTGGGTGAGATTAAACAATCGTTTCCATCTCTGTTTGCAGATGCACCTGGGCGAACTGATGTCATAACACACAAAATAACTTTAAAAGACACAAAACCTGTTCGTCTGAAGCCTTACAGGATTCCAGAAAGAATGATGGAACCATTGAAAAAGGAGGTTCTAACGATGCTGGAAATGGGAGTAATAGAGCCATCAAGGAGTGAGTGGTCGAATCCCATTGTGCTTGTTCCTAAGAAAAACTCGACTCATCTTCGATTTTGTTCAGACCTGAGAAAGCTAAACAGCATTTCCTGTTTTGATTCTTATCCCATGCCCCGCATTGATGAGCTACTGGAAAGATTAGGAAAAGCCAAATACTTCACAACCTTGGATTTGTGTAAAGGTTACTGGCAAGTGCCTTTAGATCCATCTTGTAAAGAGTACACAGCATTCCAAATTCCAGGAATGGGTTTATTTCATTATACTGTTCTACCCTTTGGTCTTCATGGAGCACCAGCTACATTTCAAAGATTGATGGACATTATCCTTCATTGTAAAGAGTACACAGCATTCCAAATTCCAGGAATGGGTTTATTTCATTATACTGTTCTACCCTTTGGTCTTCATGGAGCACCAGCTACATTTCAAAGATTGACGGACATTATCCTTAATGATTGCTCAAAGTTTGCTGCTGCCTATCTGGATGAAGTTGTGATTTACAGTGAGTCTTAGAAGGATCACCTCAAAGTTGTGATGGCAAAGCTTCAGAAGACTGGTTTGACTCTGAATGTGAACAAGTGTGCCTGGGCCCAGGGATAAGTGCAATACCCAGGGTACCTTGTTGGTCATGGGCAAATAAAACCACAAGTTGAAAAGGTGGAAGCTATTCAAACAATCCCTATACCCAGAACAAAGAAACAAGTTAGGTCCTTTTTGGGTTTAGTTGGATGGTATAGAAGATTTATTCCCCATTTCTCAACCTTGGCAGCC
>JBBPBX010081618.1:0-15914 GCA_038048925.1 Garcialebias charrua | reverse complement strand
TATATATATATATATATATATATATATATAAATTGTAAATACAGAAGTAAAAAAAAAGAAAAAGTCTGTTGGATAAAAGAAGAAACGTTTCTACATTTTTTTAACCCACCCAGAGGACCTAATTTAACTCGTATCCCCCCCCCAACTTTGCTGTATGTGATGTGTCACGTGACACTTTCTGATTGGGCGGGTTTTCGGCGGTGTTTAACAGATTTTTGGGCTGGAAAACCTGGATTCTATCTGGCAACACTGCACAGAGCAGCAGAAAGTTACTGACGAAGCTGATGTAGCTCGGTGTTTGCGGTCTGACTCTTCCCAGGAGGAAAGGTGAGTGGATTAAATTACATTAATATCAAACATGTTAGAAAGAAAGGAAAAATTAGATGCACGGAGCAGAGAAACTAGGGAAATAAAGTGTGATAGCCAAACGTGCTAAATGAACCATATTACTGTATATGGTTTATTTAGCACGTTTGGCTAGCCGGATGTCTGCCTAGCAACACAAAGAGCAGGTAAGATTGAATTGAAAATTAAGAATAAACACAAGTAGATAATGGTATCTTGTTAACTGAGTACATTTATTAAACCAGCATGATGATTAACCATTTAAATCCTTTAAAGGATTCTAAAATGTCCAGTAAAATAAGACCATCGGTGGGACAAAAGCAAAGCATTTTGTTTTATTTAACAAACGAACAAAATCAGAAAAGACAGAGAGAAACACAACCAACAGAACAACAACAAGCAGAAGAGCAACAGAAGAATACATGGAAGACCAGGAGACAGGACAGGCAGAAGAACAGCAACAAACAGTGTCCCCCCAAGAGCAGCAACTCTCAGCAAATTATTCATGATTATTTTTGATAACTAATATTACAAGTGAGTATGGGGGAACCCAATATGGTGCTCACCTCCTGATGAGAAACCTGCTAAGTTTTATTAATTTTATTAAGAATGACTTTCCCAGTAGCCCAACACCACATTCATTCAACCTTTATTTATACAGGCTAGCCTCGTTGAGCCACGGGGACTCATTTACAAGAGGGACCTGTCTCACTCACACCCAGGGTCAATTTAGAGTTACCAATCAGCCTAACATGACTTCTTGTCCAATATGTCTCTCTGATCATTAGCATAACAGTATTTATGTTAGCTCTATTTGTTTGGCAGGAAGAAAGCTGAACATTGGCTTCACCACCAGGGCTAAGCTGAACAAGTTGCTAGATGATGGAGACATCACACCACAACAAATAACTTCCATGAGGCTGCTTTAACATTTCTGCTCAGAGCTGTAGACTATGCCATAAAGAAGCTGCCCCTACAGGAACCACTACTGAGACATGTAACGTATGTTGATGTTCGACAGAGGTCTGAATGCAGCATAGATGACGTCCTTTACTTTGTTGAGAGGTTAGGGTTTTTCAATAATTACTACTTATCTTGAATTTTACAAGGCATTTTGTCTTTATGTAAATGAGATTTCCCTATGTGGCTTTTCTTTTAAAATGCTTTTATTTATTTTCTGCTGTTGGTTGATGACTATCAGAAAATAAAAAACGTGTAACTCTTTGCTCATACATAGGTTTCCCCACCTGCTCCCCTACCATGGACCAGAGGAGCATGAGCTACTGGCAGAGGAGTTTCTGGAGTACCAGACAATGACGTTGCCACCACTGCAGCACCCAGAAGAATTTGAAATGGAGAGTTTCTGGGCTGAAATGGCTATATGGAAAGATAAGGTAAAGCTTATTTTTTAACACCAAGAACACAGTAGAAATAGCCTCTCAAACATTACTGATACCTCAAAAAAGGCGTTCAATACAAGATCAACTGGACTTTATTTGTAACAGAAGACGTTTCGCTCATCATCCGATAAGCTTTCTCAATTCAATAAAGTCCAGTTGATCTTGTATTGAACGCCTTTTTTGATTTATCATGTCCTGGACGACTGAGAATCTTCACCAGCATATTACTGATACCTGTACATTTGAAGCACTATGGAAGATACAATGATACAGGGATCAATTGGCTAAAGGACTTAAAAGAAAACGTCACTTGGGAGCATATTTCCATTGTATTCTTGGTTCATTTGTCACAGTTGACAGGAGTACTCAGATTTCCAAGGCTTGCTGCACCTCAAAGCTGGTCCTCGTCCTCCCACATTCGAATGCTGATGCAGAGAGGGTTTTTTCGGTGGTGGGCCTCAACAAAACAAAGACTAGGAATAGCTTGGCACTAGATGGTACCCTCTCCTCCATCATGGCTAGAAAGAGGGCTGATTTGGAGCCATGCTTGAAGTGGGAGCCGTCATCTACAATCATCAAGGCCTCTAAGAAGGCCACAGGCCTGTACAACCAGTCACACAAAATATGAGACTTGAGGAATTCCAGCTGTTCCCAGCTTTTTGTGTGAACACAGTTCAAAACACTTAAAATTCAATTGTTTACAACTCATCTGCTTACCATTTAGGCACTGTATTTATGTGTTTTGTTGCTGTTTCGCTGTTGATATGTACATTTTCTGCTAAACCCACTGGAAAATGAAGAATGTCTCTAACTTTCCTCTTGTCATTTTTGACTAAACCTACATCATAAAATGCTCTTCATACAATGTACAGTAACAGTTAAAACACAGTCAAAAAGGTGGTAAATACTAACATTTATGGAGGACTTACTGACATTATTAGAAATAAAAGCAGAAATATATAAATAGACCATTAAATGAATATATGCACTTAAAGTTTAAAGTTTAGTTTAAAACAAAGCAAACAGGAAAACACCTGTGCTTTTGTTTTAAACTAAACCTTAAACTAAACTGAGGCCGCACAGACATCTGCATGTGGATTCTGCTTTATCCTGTCTGTTGACCAATAGGAGAAGAGCTGATCCAGGAAAGGTTTCCTTTTTTATTTAATTGGTGCATTTTAAGTTATTTATTGGTTTTTATATGTTTTAGTTATTTATTCATCCATTAATATATTTCTTTCTACTTTTTATTTCTAACTATGTCAGTTTCGGTCCTCCATACATATTCAAATATGAAATAGTATTTCAATCTGACACAGATCTATAAAGTAGAGTGTAGGGAGTCATTTTCAGTCAATTTCTATTGTAGGATGTAGCCAACAGGATGAGGGCAGGTGAAGCTCACCAGCACAATCAAACCCTGTTGCCGCGCTGCCCCCGCGTTGCAGCACCCCCCCACACACACACACAAACAAAATTCTCACTCTTTGGCTTTTTGAAAAGTTGGCAGCCCTGCTAATGAATCACTAAAGTAACCCGGTTCACTTTATGGATCTGGGTCAGTCTAATGAATCACTAAAGTAACCCGGTTCACTTTATGGATCTGGGTCAGTCTAATGAATCACTAAAGTAACCCGGTTCACTTTATGGATCTGGGTCAGTCTAATGAATCACTAAAGTAACCCGGTTCACTTTATGGATCTGGTTCAGTCTAATGAGTCACTAAAGTAACCCGGTTCACTTTATGGATCTGGTTCAGTCTAATGAGTCACTAAAGTAACCCGGTTCACTTTATGGATCTGGGTCAGTCTAATGAGTCACTAAAGTAACCCGGTTCACTTTATGGATCTGGTTCAGTCTAATGAGTCACTAAAGTAACCCGGTTCACTTTATGGATCTGGTCAGTCTAATGAGTCACTAAAGTAACCCGGTTCACTTTATGGATCTGGTCAGTCTAATGAGTCACTAAAGTAACCCGGTTCACTTTATGGATCTGGGTCAGTCTAATGAGTCACTAAAGTAACCCGGTTCACTTTATGGATCTGGGTCAGTCTAATGAGTCACTAAAGTAACCCGGTTCACTTTATGGATCTGGTCAGTCTAATGAGTCACTAAAGTAACCCGGTTCACTTTATGGATCTGGTCAGTCTAATGAGTCACTAAAGTAACCCGGTTCACTTTATGGATCTGGTCAGTCTAATGAGTCACTAAAGTAACCCGGTTCACTTTATGGATCTGGGTCAGTCTAATGAGTCACTAAAGTAACCCGGTTCACTTTATGGATCTGGGTCAGTCTAATGAGTCACTAAAGTAACCCGGTTCACTTTATGGATCTGGGTCAGTCTAATGAGTCACTAAAGTAACCCGGTTCACTTTATGGATCTGGGTCAGTCTAATGAGTCACTAAAGTAACCCGGTTCACTTTATGGATCTGGTCAGTCTAATGAGTCACTAAAGTAACCCGGTTCACTTTATGGATCTGGGTCAGTCTAATGAGTCACTAAAGTAACCCGGTTCACTTTATGGATCTGGTTCAATCTAATGAGTCACTAAAGTAACCCGGTTCACTTTATGGATCTGGTTCATGAGACACTAAAGTAACCCGGTGAAATATATTTCTATCAGTATTACATTACACCCATTATGTGCTATTATTTGTATTCACTTAATTCTGCCTTATAATGTGAAATGTGACACTAGGCAGAACGTCTTTCTCTCGGGCTTTGTTTTCACTAGGGAACAGTTACACGCCTGCACAATAGACCCCTTTCACGGATTGCGCAATACCGGAAGCACCGCCATGTTGGAGACACTCGCGCTGTAAACACGCAGTAGTTGAAGTCGGAGCTCCGGTTTTATTTCTGATTTGACCATGTTCTCTGTAAAACAAACCTCTGTAAAGAAGACAGAAGCTGCAGGAGAGTATGTGGACCAGCTTCAGCCTGCAGCAAAGGAACGTTATTTGGATAAAATACAGATAATTGGCAGCTAAAGACCCATACCGGCTGTCCAACATGTCAGAAGATGAGAAGACCTTACCAGCTGTGACCTACGCAGACATTGTGAATTATTTGGTGTTTGGTGATTTATATTTAATTTTTAATTTGTGTGTGTACATATAAATATATTTTGGGTGTGTTTTTAAACACACACTAGCTATGTATTCTTATTGTAAATGTATGTGACTCATCACATCAGTCTGAGGATTGAAGCAAATTTTGTCAAAATGATCTTAGATCCCTGTTTTTTAAGCTACATTTGATCCCTGGATCAACCAGATCTGAGCGGTTCCAGAGAGCAATGCCTTGATTTTCCTTATTAATCCAGACTAAATGTGTGTTTCAGTTCATTTTATAGAAGCTCTGTGCAGAACTACCTCAAAACATATTTTTTAAATAAACATGTGAAGTACAATGATGGCTGACAAGTGTTATTCAAAATTTTCAACTCTTGTACAGTGTTTCAACACAAATTATATAAATAACAGCTACTCTATGAATCTAATTACAGTAAGAACTTTGAGGTGCATTCTGCAGACATTATCTTTTAAGATAATAGTACGAATGGTTGTCTTTATATAGACCTTTTTTACCTTATAACTACTTTGAGTTTGGCAGAATATTTTCTAGTCAATACAAAAAGTGCACAAACAAAATGGTTAATGATACATAATGTCATTTATTCTGTTTAAAAGAGGTTTTCTAAATCGACGTGAGCTATACAGTATCAGCACCACTATGTGAAACATATGTTGTAATATGTAAGTTGTCTTGTTTGCTCACGTCTGTGTGATATCCATTACAGAAAAAGCATAATCAAAATTACATTCATCAAATCAATACATAAACAGTAATGATATAGTAATTCATGCTCAAATCAAAAAAGGCGTTCAATACAGGATCAACTGGACTTTATTTGTTACTAATAAAGTCCAGTTGATCCTGTATTGAACGCCTTTTTTGATTTTATCATGTCCTGGACGACTGAGAATCTTCACCAGCATCATGCTCAAATAAAGAGTGCAGTGAATGAAAAATCATGTCTGCCCCATATTTGCAAAAACAACTTCAAAGTAAAGGTGGAACAATGTAAAATAAAAAAGGTTCACATCAGCTATCACTCTTCTATCCACTTGTTCTTTTTACAATTCATGCAGCTACTCATAACCCACCAAAGGTGATTAACCAAGGCACAGCACACAAAGCCAATCATATCGATTAATGCAACTTTTTCTGGATATCTACATGTTTGAAAATCAATAGGTAGAAGAGGGCCATTCAAGATTGTGTATTTTTGTCTAACACAGCCTATGACACGTTCAACATGGATTCTAACATGTGCTATTTGCCATGTTTTTTTTAGTTCTTTTTTGTCGTCGGTTGAAGCGTTCAGCTGCCAGATGTCATCCACCATCAGCACCAACTGCCACTTCTCTGCAGCACACGTCTTCAGTGAAGGCACCCAGTCTGGATCATCCTTGCTGTACAATGGAGCATGTTTGCCTAAGAAAAGAAAAAAGAATAAAATAAAAATTACTTAAATGAAGTTGTAAATAATTGGTGTGTTCATATGCATATATTCACATCTGCCTTCAACACCATGATCCCCCAAACTCTGATAGACAAACTATCTACACTTGGACTAAGCCCCTCTATTTGTAACTGGATACTAGACTTCTTAACAGACAGACCACAGTCCGTGAAGATCCACAACTTCTCCTCCTCCACCATAACCCTCAGCACTGGCTCTCCTCAGGGATGTGTGCTGAGCCCCCTTCTGTTCACTCTGCTCACATATGATTGTACAGCCACACTTCCAGGCTGTCATATTGTTAAGTTTGCAGATGATACAGCGGTGGTGGGATGCATCACAAACAATGATGAGTCCAGCTACAGACAGGAGGTGGAACACCTGGAGAGCTGGTGCAAAGAGAATAATCTTCACATGAATGTGAAGAAGACAAAGGAGATGATTGTGGACTTCAGAAGGAACAAACACACCCATGCCCCACTGATAATAGGTGGGTCTGCAGTGGAAGTGGTCTCCAGCTACAAATACTTGGGTGTACACATGAATGATAACCTCAGCTGGAGCAACAACACCACCAGCCTGATCAAGAAAGGTCATCAGAGACTCTACTTCCTCAGACGGCTGAGACGAGCCGGTCTGAGCAGCCCAGTTCTCACCTCGTTCTACAGGTGTGCAGTGGAGAGCATCGTGTGCTCCAGCATCAACGTGTGGCATGGAGGCTGCACAGTTGAAGAAAGAAAAGCTCTGCAGAGAGTGGTGAAGGCTGCACAGAAGTCTGTTGGAGTCAGTCTCCCCACCATCACAGACATTTACACCTCTAGATGCAGGAAAAGAGCCACCTGTATCATGAAAGACCTCACTCATCCAGCACACTCACTCTTTGCCCCACTCCCCTCAGGACGGAGGTTGAGGAGCATCAAGTGTAGAACCACTAGACTGAGGAACAGCTTCTACCCTGAGGCTGTTAGACTCATGAATAAATAAAAATAAAATTAAAATAAACACTGCAAAATATCACATCATGGTGATGCTGATATGTTTTCTTGTTGCTGTGTTCATCTGTGACCATCTGTGACCATCTGCTCATACAAACTCATGTTCGTGCTGCTGTTTATTCCCACTATATTAGGCTTAGTGTATTACTAGTTGATGTTTTTCTTAGTTAGTTCTCGATGTTATTACTGTTTTTCTCTTTCATTTGTTGTTGGATGTAACTGGGACCTCGTGTACATAATCTCGTTTTCATCTCATGTACCACATGCGGTGCAAATGACAATAAAGACTCTCTGACTCTGACTCTGACTCTGATATGAATTTCAAAACAGGATTTACAACATAGCACCGGATTGTCAGTTGTCAAACAACACAAGAACAGTTAATTTAGGTTATTGTATGTGCTTCTTACATATTTAGTGTTTGTACGTATTTTTTGCTTTTCAACTTGAGAGCTAGGTGTGTAGTTTATCATGACAGTGCTCTTGTCATGAGTGTCATGACATGACACTCATGACAGTGCTCTTGTCATGAGTGTCATGACATGTCATGACAGTGACATGACACTCATGACAGTGCTCTTGTCATGAGTGTCATGTGCTCTTATGAATTTTGAATAATCAGCATAAACAACTCAACAACTGAAAGCTTTGTTAAGCTTTCAGTTGTTGAGTTGTTTATGCTATTTGTAAAAAACAAATAACTCAACAAAAAAATTTAACGTTCCATGTACATTTTATGCAGCACAGTTAAAGGATTGTAATAATAATAATAATCATTTTATTTAAAAGCGCCTTTCAGGACACCCAAGGACACTTAACAAACCAATTCAGTTCAAACATTATCAGTGACAAATTGAAATATAAAATACATAAGGATTATATAATATAAAATACATTTAGTAAAGTTAATGATAAGTCTAAAGAGATGTGTTTTCAGGGCTGTCTTGAACAGAGAAAGGGAGGTGGTGTTTCAAAGGTCTGTCCTCGTGCTCAATAAACTTATGATTCGTGTAATGCCCTAATTCACTATAATCTACTGTAAGAAATATATTACCTGACACAAAGTGTGCAGAGCAAATTCGGATGTTGCTCAGTGTTTTTCAATCCAAGTTCTGGTTTAGGCTGGCAGCCACAGACGTCCACGTTCCTCTGATAACTGCTGAATTACTTCACCTTGATTTGTGATCACGAGTGGTAATCTGTAAAACAGAAGGCTTTTTCTCTCAATCTGACCGATTGTGGCAGCCATGGACACGACAATAATTCACCATTTTTTGATTTTGTGTGACCAGACGCGACACACCACTACAATAGCTTTGAGGCTAACACAGCTATGTCGCCAAGATGGCTACTTCCGGTATTTTTCCAGGGTTGATGACGAGCCGTGAAAGGGGTCTATTCAACAGAACATTTGATGTTTACATTGAAGCTGATAGTTTGTTGACAGAAAGGAGGGTCACGTGGTAGTGTAGGTGGTTCCAGGGTGGTCCCGAAGAAGTCCAAGGCGGTTCCAGGTTCCAGGAGGCGGTGACGACATCCGGGGTTTTATAACCGTGGCCCTGCCCAGTGTTGCCAGGTGTACGATAATTATCGTATTTGTACGATAATTTGACCCTCTGTACGATGTACGATCAATAATCCCGAAAAAGGCCAAAAATACGATAATTTGGCCATTCTGTGAACGTGTAGTTGTGATCAGTTTCCATCAGCCTGTCGCAACTGTCTTGTCAGAGTTTTTTTGTGAACCCTGAAGGCATCTTGAAATTCCAGCCAATCGTGCTTTTCTAAATGTGACAGAAGAGTGACGTATATGCAGAACAACGACCATGATTGGCTGAAAAGTCTGCTGCACCCGCCCCATGCGTTAGAAAAAGCAGAGCCGTGTGACACGGTGAGTGAGGGTCTGGAAGAAGTGATGAAAATGATAGAACGTTTTTATAAAGTTGAACGTTAAATTATAATAAAGAAATATATTAAGAAAACATGACAGGAAAACTGGGACATTACTGATACAGGAAGACATTTACACAACATTCATAAGGTAAGATATACAAGGAAAGCAGGAAGAAACAGGAAACTCGCATTAGAACAGGACACACAGACCTTAATAAATCTCTTAAAATAATTGCAAAGCATGAAACAGGACTTTTTTGTGACATGTGCACCAGCAATTTCCCTGAAACGGTTCAACAATTCTTTATTGAATGTCCAGGGTATGAAACAAAGAATGCATTTCCAAAAATAAATAAATAAAATGAATATTAAATCTACAATTAGGGATTTTTGAATGTCCATTCATTCATTCATTCATTCAACCTTTATTTATACAGGCTAGCCTCGTTGAGTCACGGGGACTCATTTACAAGAGGGACCTGTCTCACTCACACCAAACAACCATCCACTCTCACACTCACACCTAGGGTCAATTTAGAGTCACCAATCAGCCTAACAAGCATGTTTTTTGGTCTGTGGGAGGAAACCGGAGTACCCGGAGGAAACCCACGCATGCACGGGGAGAACATGCAAACTCCACCCAGAAAGGCCCCGGACCGGGATTTGAACCGGCAACCTTCTCGCTGAGAGGCAGCAGCTCTACCAGTTGTGCCACCGTGCTGCCCAAGTCTGGTCCAGAGGACCAGACTTAGCTTTTTTAGATTTTTCTACCTGGATTATTGAGCATGCATCAGGGTACAATTAGGGATGTTTTTAGCAGTGATATCAGTAAAGTTAAAGATCAAGTTATTATTTCCTTGAAAATACAAACTTGATAGACAGAATTTAGTTGAGTTATTAAATTAGTTTTACAGAATTATTGTTTTTAATTTTTTTTAATCTCCTGTCCACACTTCAGCTCGGTGGTGGTTTAACCCATGAAACAAAACAAGAAGAGTGTGTGTGGGGGGGGGCTCAGCTCATTAGTTGCCACCAGACAATGCGTATAATGTCTATGGTTCCCACCAGTACTGACGCCACAAAGCTGTGAGTGCCTGTTAGACGCTATTCAACAACAGAGTGACTATAGAGCATACTTGTTATTTTGTTTATGACGGGTGTACGATAATTTACCTCAAAATACGATAATTTTAGGACTCTAGTACGATAATCCTACATTTCTCACCTGGCAACACTGGCCCTGCCTTTGAAGATGTGTGTGTGGACTTGTGCTCGGTGAGAGGTCTGTTGTTGCTGTAAGGTTTATTCTTATTATGTACAATAAACCTGCTTAAACTTGCACATTCGTTTCAGAGCTTCCTTCAACCTTTTAAATTCGCAACACCGGTTCACTTTATGGATCTGAATCAGTCTAATGAGTCACTAAAGTAACCTGGTTCACTTTATGGATCTGGATCAGTCTAATGAGTGAAAAACAAACATTTTATTTCTTGTATGTTTAGAAGTTGAGAGTAAAAACACTCAGCACAAAGTCATGAAGAGCGCTCCAACAAATCAGGAAGTCAAAAACTAAATCCTTCAAGTTTGTTCTCATCTCGATGCTTAATGCATTCCTCATTAAAGAATTATCAACCAAAATGGAGCCAGCTGCCAACTAGCATGTGTTTGTTTAGCTGCGGAAACAGCCGAAGTGACAGAAAATAGGTGAACAATGTTGACGTGTGTGGAAAAGTTGTTTGTGATGGAGAACAGTTTGAATTTGTTACTTTGTGTTTATGTTCTAATTTGTTGAGTAAAGTTTGGCAGCAGATAAATGATGACTTCTGTTTTATTATTATTATAGCTGCTTTACTCATTTTGTCTCTTTTATTTAGCGTTTAGCTGCAGATTCATTCTTATATTTCCACCTAAACGTCTTCTAGGAGATTCTACGCTTGTCCCATTCCTCCATATTTGTTGACCTCCACAGACTCCAGCAGACAAATGGAGCTCCATCATGTGACTCCAGTTTCCACATGATGTTTGTCACATTCAGCTGAGTGCTCTGTTTACACACAGTTTGTAGACACATTTCAGAATTACACATGAATATATGTGGAAAACTACCGGAGTCAACTCTTTCACACTGGAGGAGAACATTTTCATGTTTGACTTCATAGTTTGTAATGAGGAGCTTTTAAAGAAACTCCCTCCAAGTCTTCACTGGATGAACATGAAGTGATGAAGCTTTGGATCCATCTTGATCCACAATGATCTCCATGCAGTCCTCTGACTCTGATGTGCAGGTGAAGCTGTGGAAAAAGAGCTGTGAGCTTGTGGGCCTTCAGGAGGCCTGATGCAGCCTGATGGGACCATCACACTGAACAAGTCCACAACCTCCTCCATCATCAGGGACACTGAGGACAACACTGAACCTCTGTCTTCACTGTTTATTCACAAAGTGTCCAACTCTTTTCATACACGTGTCTTTAGAGTTACGTCACCAAAATTCAAGTCATTTAGATTCAGACAGCAACAATTTACAACATAAAGTTTAGAAACAGAAAAATCCCACTGACCATCAACAGGAACATCTGACTCAGTCTGTGGTCCTCCCCCAGAAAATGTTGAATAAAGTAGATGTGATTTCCTGCATTTTGTTGTATTTGAACAGGTTGTTAAACATCTACATTTGTAAACATTTTCATCCTACCCCCCTCCTCCTTGACGGTTCCGACTCTTCTCCTCTGAATTCACTGTCTGACTCCACATGTGAAACCTCCAGGCACCTCCTCCGTCTGTTCATGTCCGTTGCCTGTGGGCTCCTGCCCGCGTACGACTGCCTGGTTAGCTCGGCACTCACCCCCACCACTCTTTAAGGGGCGGAGATTTTTTAAGGGTGGAGGCAGATTGTGATATTAACAAGTTGTAAGTGGCTGTTGTGTTTAAAATGAGTGTTTATGTAATTATTTTCAGTTTACATATTCAATATAAGTTTTATTTGTTCAACACAGTCATATTTGTTCATAACTTTATTATTAATAAGCCTGAGTTACCGGATCCAAACAAACAGTTACCGGAACACACCCTGTCAAAATAAGAGTTCCCAGATCCTGTTCCAGCAACAAATTAAGCAGAGTTAAACCAAATCAAGATGGCCGCCACAGCTAATACAGTTTAGGCCACAGGAAAATAAGTGTCCCTCAGTGAAATGTTTAGATATTTAACTAACAATTGGTGTGGTAGTAGCTGACAGTAATCCAGAATAAATGTTCAAGTATGAACAGATCAGGTGTGACATCACTTCATCACATGAGCTCATATTTTGGTGAATTCCTTGAAGTTTTCTTGCTCTTTACTTCTGATAGAAACAGATTAGACGTCAGTGTCTTTGGACTGTGTCCAACTTTGGACCAAGTCTCAGGATTTCGTCTCTTTACTTTCCTTCACATTGAACCATTTGTACTTTTCAGCTGGACACACAGAAACAAGAATGAGAGCGTGTGCAGCTGGAAATCCCTCTCCAGCTGCTCCAGCTGTGAATGGACAAACAATAGTTTGTGTGTGTTCATGTTGGAGACGTGTTGCTGGAAGGACGGCCCTGTGCTCCATTTTCAGCTGTTTGCTTCATGTTGGATGAAGAGCAACATGTCTCTCCTTCAAGCTGCTTCAATACATTTAGTCAAACTTCCATCCTGGACTCCTGACTCATTATTTCTGAGGAATTTTATAACAACATCATGAGACGTCACGCTCAGAGTATGTTTTGTAAATAACTCTCAGCTACTACCACCTCAGAGTTAGACTCAACATCTGTAACACTGACTGAGTTAGAGACATTTATGTGTCGTCTGTTGTTATGTAGCTGTGGTGGCCATCTTGAATTGGACTGACTCCAAAGTCAAATCAGTTCTAAATGTTCCCACAATGATTACTTTCTGGAAGTTTCCTTAAACTCTGTCCAGTGGTTTTTGAGATATTTTGATAACATGCAAACAAGGTTGACTGCAACAATTATTGCTAAAGTTTTAAGCAAAGATTTTGTGCATTGAGTGGCACTTGGAGTATATTTTATGAAATAATCTTGGCTCTATCTCTGTCAAATGTTAGCAAAATATCTGTGAAACTGACTGGATTATAGGCATTTCTGTGTTTCTAACATGAGTTTTCTGTTCAACCATCAAGAACTGGATCGGCTCCAAAACTTAAATCAGTTGTAGACGTACATCCACTGATTATCTATGAAGTTTCATTAAAATATCTTCACTGGTTCATGAGATATTTTGCTAACAGACAGAGTTGAGTTTAATAATTAAATGTCAGAACTTTAAACCAAGGTCTCAGACAATCTATTAGTGCTCAGACTGTGTGTTGGGGATTCCTCTCAGCTACTACCACCCCAAACGTCACATCAATCTCTGTAAAACTGAATTATAGACATGTTTATGTTTTTAAGTTCAGTTAACTGTGGCAGCCATTGTAACTTCAGCTGACTCCAAAAACTAATCAGTTGTAGACGTACATCCAATGATGACTTTCTGCAAGTTTCACTACAACTCATCCAGTGGTTCATGAGATATTTTGCTAACAGACAGACATTGTGACAACAAGTGTAAAGTTTCCAGTGAGTCTCTGCAGCTTCTTCTCTCCTGACTTCTCTGATCAATAATGTTGAAGTGATGGATCCTGCAGAGTGATCACATGACAGCAGCAAGAATGTGACTGAAGAGACAGGAAGTAAAGCAGGAAGACTGAAGCAGCATGAAAATGAAGACGTGGACGGAGACAGTGGTGTTCCGTCCTATGAGCGAACTGTGCCGCTGCACAGGGCGCCATCCAGCAGGGGGCGGCATAAGAGGAGACCCCGCTCCTCGTTTTTTTATTTATTTAAATTTTACAACTTTTGTTTTTAACAACATAACACAGAACACTACCGCGCTGCCCTTACCAAAAAGTAGTATATGCAAGTATACTTAAAGTACACTAATTTTAAACTAAAAAAATAAGAGTATACTTTCAGTTTACTTTTTAGGTACTTATCAAAAGTATACTTAGCCAAGTTTATTTTACACAATACTTGACTTATACTAAAAATAAACTAAAAGTCTAAGTATACTTAATCTATACTTCTGTTTAAACTTTTGGCCAAGATATTTTACACAAAGTATTTTCACACTGGTTTATTTTTAGTACTTCTGTTTTAAACGTTTTGTCAGTTTTTTTTATATTGTTGTATATACTGTATATATATATATATATATATATATATATATATATATATATATATATATATATATATATATATATAGTATATTGTTATTATTATTATTGAGCATGCATCAGGGTATTATTATTATCATCATTATTATCCAGGCGTACGTGAAACGTGAAGTACTGCTTTCTGCCATTTTTCTGTTGTGGTCTTCATGCGTTATGATTGGATTGGGGGTAGAACGTGATCATACGTTCCAACCAATCAACGCCACTCTTGCTTGTCAGGTTGCATGTGAACTTTGTCCTAACCAATCAACGCCACTCTTGTTTATCGCAGGAAGTATCATGTGATCATATTCAACCAATCAACGCCTCTTGCTTCGCGCGCGCTTCGTTCAAATGTAGCCATTTCCTTTTCAACTGTTGGACAAGAAACTGTTGTTGTCTCGGAGCGCTCGTAAAACTTGCTTTTTATTAGACGTCGACTGGTCTGACTCTGGACGACGACTGGACATTCAGTTGGAAGTTGAAGGTACAGTAATCGGTTCTGTTTTGTTTATTTGCTAGCTGTTAGCTCTGTTCGCTTGAATGAACAAAACCTGCCGTTGCTAAAAGCTACGGATGCTAAAACGCTTAGCTAAAACTGCAGCTGAGTGGACCATCTGGACCTGAGATGTGGAGCAGGTTCTGTGGACAGAACTCAGCAGAACCAACGTTTGAGAGGCTGCACTCAGAGTGGGAGACTCTGAAGAACGTTGCTGAGCTTCAAACAGACACAGAGTCCAGGAGAGAATTAGTTTCTACTTCCTGAACGTTTCTCCACTGCAGCCAGATGTTGGTCAGCTGAACATCTGCAGAAACAGGAGACATGTTTGTCCTCTCCTGTTCACTTCAGCTGTTCTGATGCTGGACACAATTAAAGGCCTGGCAGTCCTTGATATATAATATATATAATAATGCACGGCCCACCACCTTTCATCTTTCTTTTAGACTAAGATCAGATCAAGTTCGAGTCAAACCTGTAAAATAATGATTAATTAATTAATGTGTTTGTTTGTTTGTTTGCATTGTTTCTGTCCACTTCCTCAGCAGTTCGTGGTGGTAATGCACCACTACCAGTGTCGTGTAACAGGGTTGTTGTTTAATTAATTTGATCAAAATGTATCATATTTATAATATTTTTCTTGTTTAGCAGAAAAGTTTATCTAGTAGTTATTAGAAATGTTTCTTTTAATGTTTGTGGAAACTCCAGGTTCCTTTTGTTTGTGTAGTGACGACGCCCCGGGAGTTTGTACAACACATTTTACCCACTGTCTTACATTTGTAAATGTCTGTGTTGCAGATGTTTAAATTCATTCGCAAGCTGTGTGCGAAGAATTCATGCTGCCAACAGCCCTGCAGGGCTGTGAACAGGCTCGTGACTTTCCCTTTAAAGAAAAGGCAAACCCTTTACCAGGTAAGTGTTGGAAAATCATTCATGATTATTTTTGATACCTAATATTACAAGTGAGTATGGTGTCACCTCCTGATGAGAAACCTGCTAAGTTTTATTAATTTT
>JBBPBX010081617.1:0-15915 GCA_038048925.1 Garcialebias charrua | reverse complement strand
ATATATATATATATATATATATATATATATATATATATATATATATATATATATATATATATATATATATATATATATATATATATATATATATATATATATATATATATATATATATATATTAAGATTGACCTCTGATCGTTTTTGCTAAAACAATGTGAAATGAATGAAAATTCCTCTCAAAAATAGTTTAAAATTAGCGCCGTTTTTTTTACATGGTAAATACGGATTTTCCCGTCGCGTGATTATGACGTCACATCTAGACTCGGCTCCAACGCGCACATTGAATACAATGTAGGAAGATGCAAACGCATCCGTCCAATTTAGCCATTTAAAACTTTAGATTTTAGCGGTTTGTCTTCAGAGAAGCCAAAGTTATTTCGAGTAAACAGCAGGTTATAATTTTTTTTCTGCTGCTGCTGTTTTTTGTAGACTTTTAACTTCAGGAAGTGAGCAGCTGTGTGATGAGTTACAGGAGCTGCAAGTTGAGAGGCAGAAGGAATTCTACAACATCTAAATCGTTTCCACAGCACTGAAATGGTAATATATTAGTTAATGTTTCTAATAATTATTCAACATTAATTTATAGTTTAAAAAATTAGTCCCTTTTAAAATATCTGTTAAATATTTTAATGTTTATTCTAACATACGTTCTGAAAAACATCATTCATATTTCCAGTTGAAATTTGCATGTTTACATGCACTAAATGTTCACTAAAAATAAAAATAAAATGTTTATGTGTCAATCGTTAAATTTAAAAATAAATTTATATCAAATACTGTCAAAAAACATAAATTTCCATAGCTGGATCATCGTCTATTTGTTTTCAGCTGTTTTAATAAAAATATCAGTTTGTGTTTTCAGGTTTCAAGGTCTCCAGTCCATCACAGAGACACCCTGGACAGGTCTCAGTTATCACAGGGACACCTGGACAGGTCTCCAGTCCATCACAGGGACACCTGGACAGGTCTCCAGTCCATCACAGGGACACCTGGACAGGTCTCCAGTCCATCACAGGGACACCTGGACAGGTCTCCAGTCCATCACAGGGACACCTGGACAGGTCTCCAGTCCATCACAGGGACACCTGGACAGGTCTCCAGTCCATCACAGGGACACCTGGACAGGTCTCCAGTCCATCACAGGGACACCTGGACAGGTCTCCAGTCCATCACAGGGACACCTGGACAGGTCTCCAGTCCATCACAGGGACACCTGGACAGGTCTCCAGTCCATCACAGAGACACCTGGACAGGTCTCCAGTCCATCACAGGGACACCTGGACAGGTCTCCAGTCCATCACAGAGACACCTGGACAGGTCTCCAGTCCATCACAGAGACACCTGGACAGGTCTCCAGTCCATCACAGGAGACACCTGGACAGGTCTCCAGTCCATCACAGAGACACCTGGACAGGTCTCCAGTCCATCACAGGGACACCTGGACAGGTCTCCAGTCCATCACAGAGACACCTGGACAGGTCTCCAGTCCATCACAGAGACACCTGGACAGGTCTCCAGTCCATCACAGAGACACCTGGACAGGTCTCCAGTCCATCACAGAGACACCTGGACAGGTCTCCAGTCCATCACAGAGACACCTGGACAGGTCTCCAGTCCATCACAGAGACACCTGGACAGGTCTCCAGTCAAGACATCTCAGCTGCATTTTTTGACCAAACAGGACGGTTTAAATCAAACGGATTCATAAAGATGCATCTAAAAATTTTTTTTTTTTTAAAGAAATGTAAATTTACAACAAAATAAAAAAATCTTGATGGATAAAAATACACAAATAAAAACTAGTTAAAAATATACAAGCATTAATTTTGGCACCATATGCAGATTCTATAAGATTTCATCAAAAACAAACCTTTAAAGGGGACCTCAGATGTATTTTTTTTTTTTAATTTTTATGGTATTTCTGTGGGATATCCAGACCCTATTCCTTCAATTTAATGCACAAAATAATTATTAGATAATCAATTATACCTTTTTTAATTCTGCCATTTTTAACTTTCGTTTTGAACGACCGGTTTCTTGAAGTCCACGCCCTTCAAAGATCTGTTTACGCCCTCTGCAACAGCCAGTATCTGTAATGTGTTGTTGTTTTAAAATTAGCTCTTTTTTTATTACTCATTTGACTTACTGTTAGTGCTAGCTTAAGATAACTTACCGAAACCCGTCTGAGCGCGCCGCCATGAGCTGCTCCTTTTAGCATGAGACCTGCCGAATCCGAAGCTAATGTTAGCTTGTTCCTCTTCCGGTGTTCGCCAGCTCCGCTCGTTGCACGCGGAGATTTTGGGAGTTATCGCTGTTCCAGTCAAGACAACACAAAGTTCACCAAGTGTCTCCCGTAAATTAATCCGTAAGGAGAAGGTCCTCGCTGCTGCGAGGCTGCTGCGAGGCTGCAGCGAGGCTGTACAGTTGAAGCTCCGCTCCATCCGCCAGAAGCAGTGTCCCGTTGCCGCCGGTCCCTATGCCGGGAGTCCGCTCGTTTAATTTTTGCCGGCTGCGCGTTGGGAGCGATCGCAAATACACTAAAAATTGAACTAAAACATAAAAATAACAATTATACTTTATTTATAAAGCCATTTAAAAAAACCACAGCTGCAACAAAGTGCTGTACACATGAAATTAAGAACATATAAACAAAAGATGAGATGAAATCATGAAAAACAACAGTCATGTGTTTAATACAGAAGTGGGTTGAGCCTAACCAGGGGTTGCTAGGTGAGGGGCTGGACTCAGGTTTGAGGTGATTGGCTACGGCTTGTGACGTCAATAACTGCAGGAAGTGTGAATCCAGGTGTATTTATCAAAAATAAATAAATCTACTTAGAGTAAATAAACCACTGGGTGCATTTTTTTGGCACAAGGACTGTTTTTTTATGAAGTAAATACCCAAAGTTGAGTAAAAAAACATTAAAAAGTGAATTTCGCATCTGTGGTCCCCTTTAACAATTTTAATAAAAACTGAACAAGTCAAAAGGATGCTGGTTTACTTTCTTTCCTAAACATGTCACCATAAAACATTTTTTAGTTTGTAGCCTTAAAAAAGACAACACTCAAATGAAGCATCACAAAATGTTTATTCTCATAGTTTGAATGAGCTAGTTTTCACTTTAACAGCAGGGTCGTGTTCTCCCTCTTCGTTTCTGTTGTTTTAGTTCTCCATGGGCAAGAAGAGTTGAACAAAGAGACGTGTCAGCGGATTCGGATGACGTGTAGGGAGATTTGATCACATCATCCAACACCTTAAACAGAAAAGCGGGGCTTTGTTATATATGTACCAGTAATAAAGTATTTATATGATTTAAAAAAATTGGGGTGAATATCATTTATTGTTTGAATTGACAGGTTTCCAGTCCATCACAGGGACACCTGGACAGGTGTCCAGTCAAGACATCTCAGCTGCATTTTTTGGACCAAACAGGACGGATGAAATCAAACTGATTCAAACATCTAAAAGTGTTTTTGTTTAAAATAAATGTAAATTTACAACAAAATAAAAAAATATTGATGGATAAAAATACACAAATAAAAACTAGTTAAAAATTTCAGAACGTATGTTAGAATAAACATTAAAATATTTAACAGATATTTTAAAAGGGACTAATTTTTTAAACTATAAATTAATGTTGAATAATTATTAGAAACATTAACTAATATATTACCATTTCAGTGCTGTGGAAACGATTTAGATGTTGTAGAATTCCTTCTGCCTCTCAACTTGCAGCTCCTGTACTCATCAAAAACAATATTGTGTCAGTATTTTTGTTGATTTAAAAAAAGCATTCGATACTATTGATCACACCATTCTCCTTGAAAAACTGAACAAATATGGTATTAGAGGACCAGCATTACAGTGGGTATCTAGCTACTTAAAAAATAGGAAACAATTTGTACAAATAAATGATGTAAGATCTGACCTCTGTAATATCACATGTGGAGTTCCCCAAGGCTCTGTACTTGGACCAAAGCTTTTTATTTTATATGTGAATGACTTGGTAAATGTGTCAGGACTCCTTAAATGTGTACTTTTCGCTGATGATACCACTTTTTTCTGTTCAGGTGAAGATATAGAACAAATGTTAGAATTGATAAAGACAGAATTTGTCAAGATACAAACTTGGTTTAAAATAAATAAATTATCATTAAATCTAGAAAAAACTAATTACATGATATTCGGTAATAAAAAGAAAACTGTTGATGTTCCACTCAAAATTGAGGATGTTGAGATTTGTAGAGTGAATGAGGTGAAGTTTTTGGGTGTTATCATTGATGACAAACTGACATGGAAACAACACATAAATTCTGTAAGAATAAAAATAGCTAGATCGATAGCAGTACTGTACAAAGTCAGAGACCTATTGAATGATAAAGCTCTGTATTTGTTGTATAACACAATCATTGTTCCACACTTAATCTATTGTATTGATGTTTGGGGGAAAGCGTGTAAAACAATCACAAAGCCTATTTTTGTATTACAGAAAAGAGCTGTAAGAATTATCACTAGAAAGCATTACCGTCATCCATCAAGTACATTATTTTATCAACTAAAATTATTGAAGTTCCATGATTTGGTAGACTATAATATTTTATCAGTTATGTATAGAGCTCAAAATAATGCATTACCTTTAAATATCCAAATGCACTTTGTTAAAAGACAAAGTTGTTATAATCTTAAGGGAACAGAGTTGTTTGTAAAACCACAATTCAGAACCAGTTTGAAGGGACGTTCTACCTCAATCCAGGGAATTAGATTATGGAATGGCTTGGAGAATGTAGTTAAAAATGCCAAGTCAATGTTTACATTTAAAAAAATGATCAAAACAAATGTGTTAAAAAAATATATGTGAAATAACGTAATGTGTATTGTATTAGTTAGAAAATTAGAAAGAGTTAGTCATTTTGTACTGTTAGTTAGAAAATTAAAAAGAGTTAGTAATTTTGTACTGTTGGTTGAAGAATATTATTGTTTAACCTGACTGTTGGAAAAAGTTGGTTGAAGATTATTATTGTTTACATGGTTTGACTACTGTTGTTTAATCTGATTGTTGGAGATAAGGGGCAGATATAATAAGATTTATTCTTCTTTCTGCCACCTTTCATTTTTTTACATTTTGTACACTATCATTATGAGATTGCCTTGTATTGTTTCTTTTGTAAAAAAATGAACAAATTTAATAAACATAAACATAAACATCACACAGCTGCTCACTTCCTGAAGTTAAAAGTCTACAAAAAACAGCAGCAGCAGAAAAAAAATTATAACCTGCTGTTTATTCGAAATAACTTTGGCTTCTCTGAAGACAAACCGCTAAAATCTAAAGTTTTAAATGGCTAAATTGGACAGATGCGTTTGCATCTTCCTACATTGTATTCAATGTGCGCGTTGGAGCCGAGTGTAGATGTGACGTCATAATCACGCGACGGGAAAATCCGTATTTACCATGTAAAAAAAACGGCGCTAATTTTAAACTATTTTTGAGAGGAATTTTCATTCATTTCACATTGTTTTAGCAAAAACGATCAGAGGTCAATCTTAATATATATATATATATATATGTTGTGCCATTTTATGGAAAGTTAAAAGATTATGTCAGGGGAGCTTTCAGATTACTCAGTGACTGACATCAGCTCTTTTTATTGATGCCAACAATTTAGTTTTGAAAATTTTAGAAATATGCATTTGATGCATTTGTGGTGCGGACACAACAATCTCACTCTCAACGTGGAGAAGACAAAGGAGATTGTTGTGGACTTCAGGAAGAGGGATGCCCAACATCCCTCTGACCATCAACAGCACCGCAGTGGAGAGAGTAGACAGCACCAAGTTCCTGGGAGTGCACGTCTCAAAGGACCTGTCCTGGAGCAGGAACACTGCAGCACTGGCAAAGAAGGCTCACCAGCGTCTCTACTTTCTCCGCAAGCTGAAAAGGGCTGGAGCTTCAACCCCCATCATGAGCACCTTCTACAGAGGTGCCATAGAAAGTGTCCTGACCAGCTGCATCACTGTGTGGTTTGGTGCATGTACTGCATCCTGCCGCAAGAGCCTCCAGCGCATTGTGAGAGCAGCTGAGAAGATCGTGGGCACCTCCTTGCCCTCACTGCAGGACTTACACAGCAAACGCCTCACTCGGAAAGCCCACTGCATGGCAGGTGATCCCACACACCCACTACACAGCTGCTTCAGACTGCTGCCATCAGGGAGGAGACTGAGGAGTCTCCAGGCTCGAACCAGCAGACTGAGAGACAGCTCTGTTCATCAGGCAGTCAGAATGCTAAACACTCTGCCTGCTCTGCCTCCCCTCCCATTTGAACTGCCTTAACACTAAAACTTTCTCACATATTATCACTCAACACAAAGTTTTTAACACTAGACTCTGTGTCACCAAACGGGTTTTCACTAAACTCTCGGTCATGTGCTCATACAGTTTGCACTACTTCTCATACTTGCACTAATGTCTGTATTACATCACTGCCTATAATCATAATACTGTTTACATTCTCTGTTTACATTTATTAATACTGTTTACTTTTATTACTACTGCTTACATGTAATTACTACTGTTTACATTTATTTACACTACTTTAATATCTACACCACTGCTGGTACATATACAGTGTGCTCTGAACGGTCTTATTTAGGGATGCCCAATGTGCCTTACTGCATATGCCACTTTTTGCCTCTACAACAACATCAACTACTACCTCATACATATACTGTGTACATTGACTCATTCGCTGCTTTGCCACTTTGCAAATGTCAATGCTAGAAACCTTTAGTTTATTTTAGTTATACTTTTTATACTCTTTTTTTATACCACTATGCAAAAAAAAAAAAAAAACACACAGGACAGTGTTAGTTTTACTATTTTTATGCTTATGTCTATTATTATATGTTTCAGTGTTTCAATGTTTAGATGTTTACTGTTGCACCGAGGGACTGAGAGAAACGCAATTTCGGTCCTGTGTATGTCCTGCACTGTACATATTGCAGATCTGACAATAAAGTTGACTTTGACTTTGACTTTGACTTTGATTCATTTCACTGCTGATTTGGGAATCATTTAACTTCTTTGTTTATTTAAAAAGACTATTTGCCAAAGCAGCAAATTTTTTTTATATATATATATTTTTTTGGTTTCTCCTCAGTGGTGAGTTTTGTGATGTGGCCCCTCCTCCTCAAACACCCTGCCAGCTGGCTCAGTGTCAGAATGGCGCCCCTTGCGAAGAGAAGCTGGGGACTGCAGTCTGTCAGTGCCCATCAGGTTTTGAAGGGCAAAAATGTGAGAAGCTGGTCAGCGTCAACTTTGTTGATAAAGATTCCTATGTTCAACTTCAAGACATCAAAAACTGGCCTCAGACTAACATTACACTGCAGGTGAGTAGAAGCACATGTGGCTTATAAAATCATTAAGTAAATGGAATGGTAAATGAACTGTACTTAATTAACACCTTTCTATCTAATCAAGATACTCAAAGCACAACAATCTGTGACCTCATTTACCTCCACACACACATTCATACAGCACTCTACTAGATCTATAACAAAGCTAATTGAATAAATCCTTCTAGAGACGAATCAGTGCTTTATCACATTCATACACAAATGATACATACATTGGAGGCAATGAGGGGTTTAGTGTCTTGCCCAGGGACACTTCCGCATGTGACTGTTGGTGGAATCAAACTCCCAACTCTCCCATTGGAAGACGACTGCTCTAACCACTCAGCCACAGCTGCTCCCTAAAGGCCCTGTTTCTTTTGCCTCACGCCGCTCGGCGCCGTGGGAGCGCCGCGGCAAAAGCCTTTGATCACGGGCGTGAACGCGCCAAGGTCGGATTTTACTACGCCTACGCGCGCGTAGATAAACTGCCTCGCGTGTCAGCAAATGACCAATCAGCGACCTCAATTTGTCCTGCTCTGCCCGGCTGCAGCTGCACTCAGAGAGCTGCGCTTGCACAGAGTATAAAAGGGCTGCCGGTGCGCAGCACACGCGAGTCCAGCGGCGTGAGGCAAAAGAAACAGGTATATTGGGGGCTTAAGTCTTAAGCCCCCAGTATACTGTTCTTTGTGCCCAGCGCCGCTGGACTGGCGTGAGCTGCGCGCAGGCAGTTCATATTATACTCTGTGCAAGCGCAGCTCTCTGGAGTGCAGGCTACAGGACAAATTGAGGTCGCTGATTGGTCATTTGCTGACACGCGAGGCAGTTTATCAACGCGCGCGCGTAGGCGTAGTAAAGTTTGAGCTTGGCGCGTTCACGCCCACGATCAAAGGCTTTTGCCGCGGCGCTCCCACGGCGCCGAGCGGCGTGAGGCAAAAGAAACAGGTATATTGGGGCCTTTAGGCCGGCGCAGAGCTCCGCGCTGGACCGAGCCCCGCGCCACGCGCGCGCGCTGCGCGTGGGGGGTTCACAGCAGAGCACAGCGTGAAGCAGCTGTGGCTCCAACAGAGCTCTTCTTTCTTCTCAGCAGCTGCACGCGGAGGGGGACTGAACTGAAGGTCGCTGATTGGTCAGACAACGCGCTTCGCGTAGGCGCTCGTAAAATTGGAGCTTGGCGCGCTCGCGTGAACGTTCAAAGGGCTTGTGCAGCGGCGACCTCACGGCGCTCACACAGCGGGGCGCCGCGCTCGCTCAAGCGCGGAGCTCTGCGCCGGCCTGCTGGAGCAGTTGATCCTAAATGCAAATGAGGGTGTATGCTTTTATTGCTCACCTCTGAAAAGTGTAAGTGGACAATAAAACTTTTGACCGTGTCTGTGCATTTGTGTGTGTTTGTGTGTCTGTCTTCTATCAAAAAATATTGTGAACCGCTAAACAGATTTTAATGAAATTCTCAGTAATCACTGGCGTACTTGTGGGCTTCATATTGACAAATGTTTAATTTTTTTAAGCCAACCTGACTCAAACCAGCACACAGGTGATCATCCTTAGCCAACACATGCTGACCTGCTGTTTGGCACATAGGCACAAACAACCATCAAAGCCCATCCCCCCACCCAAAAGAACGGGGAAGCTACCCTCTCATCTACCGGAGGAAACTTCAACACACAGGCACCAAGTTGGGGGGCTAAGAGTAAACCATACCAGCTCAGCAAATGAGGGTGTATGCTTTGTCTTCACTTTGTTAAGACTGTGTCTTTGTCAATTTGACAGACATAAAGTTAAATTTTGACGTGGGAGATGTGGAGAGCCATTTGTTGTTAATGAGACTGTGCCAAATTGCTATAATTTGGAACACTCACCATTCTTTCATATTACATATCCAGCTAAATATGATAGAGATCTATCCATCCATCCATTATCTTTACCCGCTTCTTCCTTTTTGGGTCACGTGGATCGCTGGTGCCCATATCCAGCTGTCACTGTGTGTGTGTGTGTGTGTGTGTGTGTGTGTGTGTGTGTGCGTGTGTGTGGGGGGGGGACAAGGAGCAGTTCATCACAGGGTATGATGGATATATGAAAGTTAAATACAGTACCTATGTTCTGTAGCAAATATTGAAAAGTAACAAATATATTTTTAATCATAGTTTTTGGAGATTTCAAACTGTTTCAGTCACAGCTTTGGAAACAGCCTTTTCACTTCCATATATGGAATGTGACCAGGGATCCAAGGTTAAAGTCAATTGTTTCCTTCTTCCTCGTGGGAGTGGAGGCGCAGAGGTTAAGAAGGTGCGCTTGTGATCGGAAGGTCGCCGGTTCAAGCCCCGGTACCGACAACATCGAAGATGTGGGTGGGATAAGTGAAGCGGTCACACTTGTCTCCACCGTCATCTGCCCCACTCTGGGCCCTTGAGCAAGGCCCTTAACCCACACCATCTGCTCCCCCGGGAACCCTAGATATCAGCTCTCTGCTCCACACAGAGGGCTGTGGTTGCTCGGTGGTCTGTGGTTGTGTCAGGAAGGGCATCCGGCGTAAAAATTGCCAAATCTTCGTGCGACCAGTTCGCTGTGGCGACCCCTAACGCAGGGAAAAAAGCCGAAAGAAAAAAAAAAAGTTTCCTTCTTATATCTGGCAAAAACATTTGTGGCAGGAACAACATGCTGAATCAGTGTGTTACACAGTACTGTGTGAGCCATAGATAAAGGGCGTGAGTTAGCACACATTCTTTCCTGAAAATCAAAGGAATTTGCAAGAAATATGTGAAGTTTGTCAAAGTCAAATGGGCAGACTTCATGGCACCATTGCTGAATGATGTTTTGTGTTCCATACACTTTCGATCTGAGGATGATGAGTTGGCAATGAGATTTGGAATTAAAGGAACGTTTAACACCAGACTGAGAAAATAAGCTGTCCCAACTATTCACACAGATCGACTGTGCACAGGAACTGAAAGTTATGCACCATAACTCATGTTCCCTGAAGGAAGGGAACGAGGTGCAACATACTTGCTATGGGAATTGCACCCCTGCGCGATTACCTGAAGGAATACAATCACGCCTTTTACGGCAGGGGGCGTCAACCCGCGTCAGAGGTACCGCCTTTCAGGTACTTAAGCGACTGACGCCCCTCCATCTTTCTCAGAAATTGCACTTCACCAAGCTTTCAGCATTGAAAAGGGCCAGCTATGTTGCACCTCGTTCCCTTCCTTCAGGGAACATGAGTTATGGTGCATAACTTTCAGTTCCCTTTCAGTTTGGTCTCTCGGTGCAACATACTTGCTATGGGAATGTAATTCATTCACGCCCTTGAAATGCTCAGCAAAATGCATGTGAGAACCTCCATCCTAAGGGACGGGCATCTCTTAGCTGCTTACTACAAGGGATGCAGAGAGCAGATGCCAAGAGGAAAAAGGCCAAATGTGAGAGACATTCACATGATGTCTCACATGACCATTTATATATATAACTCTAACTAGAAACAGCCCAAGCGTGCTCCAGTAGTTTGAGTACTCATCGACTCCTGTTTCCCTTTGAGCAGGAGGAGCAATGTTTTCCTCTTTTGTTGTTGTTTTTTTTTTACGGCCCGACTGACAAGTGGAGCCCATCCTGATGTTGGAGATCAGTCAAGGAGAGGGGAAACCTTTCCATTATATGTCTCCCAGGCAAAAAACATAAACATCAAGTGAAACCCTTGTGAATGTTATTGCTGCTTGTGTCGGGACAAAGCAACCAAAGCCTTAGGCTTTCAGCCAGTACCTCTCAGAGGCCAGGCTGAGAGTTGCTACAACCCTGGACGTGGGTGTAGAAGTTGTCCACGTGCCTGAGTCAGTAGGTCTCTATGAGGAGGCAATTGCCATGGTGTTCCTGACAACATTGAGATCAACTCTGGAAACCACGTTTTCTGTGGCCATCTGGGAGCTATGAGGATCAAGGAGAGGGCTCCCCATCTTACCCATTCCAATGTCGCCCCGATCAGAGGGACAGGTGGGAAGGCATAGTAGAGCACTCCTGCTGGCCAATCATGTGCCAGAGCGTCTAACCCCAACGGAGCATCTGTCTCCTTCAGGGAGAAATAGAGGTCACAGTGTGAGCTAGCTCTGCAGGCGAACAGGTCCACAGAGGCTCTGCCGAAACGTGACCATACCTGTTCCACGATCCGTGGGTTCAGGCTCCATTCCGACGCCAACAGAGGCCCTCTTTAAAGGGCATCCGCTCCATAATTCAGATCACCAGGGACATGAGTCGCCCTAAGTGACAAAATTCTTGGAGCATACCACGTGAGCATCCTCCGTGTCAGATCGAGAAGGGCCCGGGACCTCGTCCCTCCCTCTCTGTTGATGAAGGACACCGTGGTCCTGTTATCTGATTTTACCAGGATATGATGCCCGGCAACCAGACCTTTACTGAAGAAGTATTTTAATGACAGGAATACGGCCAGTAATTCCAGGAAGTTAATATGTAATTTGGCTTCCTGCTTGTTCCAAACAGGGCCGGTCCAAGCCTCTTTGGGGCCCTAAGCGAAATTTGGATGGGGGCCCTCTGTTTCTACTACTAATGTGAATTACTGCAATCAACGCTCAGATGGTTTTATCATTCTCCCACCTGACAAAACATATTGCAACTCTGACAGTCCTTTTTAATGTATATATGTAATGTATTGCAGGGGTGTCAAACATTTTAATTTTGGACCACATCAAGTTCATGAATGTCCTCAGAAGGCCAGATATGACATAATGTATTGATAAAACTGCCTATGAATAAACTGGTAAAATCAAACTTTCTAAAAATAAAAACTTTGCCCATCATGCCTTTTGGGGAAGGAAAAGGTATCCTTAATAGGCAGTGGTCCTCTCATCACCTGCTCAGTCCTGTTTACATCTGAGAGGAAAGATGGCCACTCAGCTGGGTCCATTGGCAGAGCTGATGATCCTTGGTGTGGCTCGGACTTTGATGTGGAAGCTTCTGAGAAAGAGACAAAAGAAAGATGAAGATTAATAATAACATAAAAGGGCAGAAAATGTTTGCGATGTACATAACTGTTAATCTGAAAATGATCTGGAGCTCAAAGAGGAATTATAGAAGATGTTTTGCTGTTAACTTACCAGGTAGATCATCTGCAGTTGCAGACATAGATGAGACAGTGGGCACATGGGGTTGCTAGACTTAGCTCTGCAGAGGATGGAGATGGACCTAAGATGAAAACAAAAACAAAAATTATGTTAGATGTCATATCACATTTACAATTATGTTGCTTACTTTTTTTAATAAAAAGTTCAACTATTCTTATACCAGTGTGTTTTTGCTTATAATAAAAAGGAATCTGCTAGTACACCAACTGAAATGTATTTAAAAAAATTGTAAATAATTTGGTTGTCTAAGTGTCTGATTTTAGAAATAATATTGGAATTATATCTCAAGATGGTTAAACAATTTTATGAAAGAGGTTTTGCTTACCAGGTAGTTCAGCAGTAGTTGCAGACACAGATGAGACTGCGGTCATAGAGGATGCTAGACTTAGCTCTGCAGAGGATGGAGATGGACCTAAGATGAAAATAACAAAAAATGTAGTTATGTTAGATGTCACATCATACTTGTAATTATGTTGTTCACTTTTTTATGAAAAAGTATAAAAATACTTTCATACTTTGCTTTTTTGCTTGTACAGTAGTAATAAAACAAATCAGCCAGTAAAACTGAAATTTTCTTCAGACATGTTTAAACAGTATTTGTTCCTCCAAAGTCTTCTATTTTCTGCTTACGTTGTAAATAAAAAAAATTATGAGTTAGTTGTCTAGGAGTTATAAAAAGGATGTTATGCAGTTAACTTACCAGGTAGATCAGAAGTGATTGTAGTGGGCACAGAGGATGAGGTGCTACACTTAGCTCTGAAGATGACGAAGATGGACATAAGATGAAATACATACATATGCACACACATTCCTTGCATACTTTCATTACAGACTCTGGAGTGTAATTATGACTAAAAATTAATTGTATGCTGTATGGTGAGTCTTTCTCTTACCTGATGCTCTGCCCACAGCTGAGCCTGGTAATGTGGACTCTCGCTGACAAAATATTTTAACAGTGCTCCTGCAGAATTTCACATAACATAAGTTTGTGTAAAAAATTGTTTATTTTAGTCACATAAATTATCATGCTCAACAGTCCACAACATATTGCCAACTCAAGCATAGCTAAGCTGTTAAATCAATATAGCCTGATGTAAAACATTTGACTAGCAAATGTTATGTATTGTGAAGTTTTAATTATTGCTATCAAGCGTTAGCAAAAACGCTGTTTTGAGCCAACAAAAAAAAAGATATAGTGCCAATCAACTCACATAAAATTAAAACTCAGTTATTAACAAGTACAAACACGGTAGTGCTAGCCAGCTATTTAGCAGCTGCACAAATATTTTTTGATAAAAGAGATGTACTTTGTACAAACATACCTTTATCTTGCCATTTTTTCTCTTCTTCATCATCATTTTTCCTCTTCCTTTTTTCAGCCCCTGAAGGATATATGCCCTTTTTTGCGACATTATCTAGCGTTAGTTACGTGTCAGGTGCTTAATTAGCTGCATGCGTACTTCACATTGTGGCAAGGAGCTCTGAGAAACCTGAGAAACGTGCTCTACTGGGGCCCCACTAAGGGGGGGTCCTCAAGACAACCGGTCATTTCTTTCTTTCCACAGAGCGATGTCTACATATTCAAATATACATATACACACAAATATATGATATATATGTTATATATATCATTATGAAAATAAAAATCTGAACTTTATGATGAAGTTGTGTGTAATAGAATCATATAATTAAAAAAAATTAAATAAATAAAAAAACACAAAACTCAGCTCCTCTTTGGGGGCCCCCTTGTGACCCTGGGGCCCCAAGCGGCCGCTTACTTCGCTTATGCCTTGGGCCGGCGCTGGACGAAGGAGACGTCTTCGGACAATGTCAGCATGGCTAACCAGCTCATCTTTCTCAGCCATGGCGCCCGAGAAAGGGAAGCGAAAAGCAAAAAAAAAACAGGACAGGATTCCCGGACAATGAGGACGAAGAGGAAGATGAAGAATTCCCTCAGAACCTGACGGTAGCTCTGCCGGAGACAGACACATCCATCCCCGCTCTCTTCGAATTGTGTCGCAGGGTGGCGGACGCGCTACAGATTGCTTGGTCAGAACTCCCACCTCGTCAACAGGTTACGAGGTTGGTGGACGCCTACTTCTACGCGAAGCAGCAGTCGGCCATGAGACAGGATGTCGATTTTCCCGCATTCACACTATAGAGATTGTGTTTATATTTATTGTGTGAATGCCAACAAGGCATTCACACTATAGAGATTGTGTTTATATTTGTGTGAATGCCAACAAGGCATTCACACTATAGAGATTGTGTTTATATTTATTCTCGTATGTTACTATCTTCCGTCCGTACGTTTTTTGGCACGCTACTCCTCCTAGAGTATTTGTGCCATTTCAACGATTCATATATCAAAATGTTCAGCTCGTTCAGGACAATCCAGCTATGACTTTTGGTAATGCTGCAAGTTGCGCTTTTTGAAATATTAAGCCTTTTCGGCCATTTTTTTCCCATTGAAAATGAATGGAGCTAAAATGAAATGGTCTTTTGGGGGCTTTATCATACCCTAAAACTCACCAAATTTGGCAGACTCATCACTCAGACATGCAGGAGTAACAAATGATCAAAACCTCGCATTTTCATATATGCTGAAGGGGCGTGGCCTGGCCTCAAAGTTAGGCATCTCGCCATGAAAAACGAAACACTAATAGCACCTACACGAAAACTGTCTAATACATCAAACCTTCAGTGATTGACCCACAACCACTCCCCTGCAATACTGAATGGTCAAATCATGACATTAATTAAGCCACGCCCCCTCACAACAGGAAGTGTACAGTTGATACATTGAACGTCCGCGATCGAACACTGGTACTGCACCATTTTCGCCAAAAATGAAAAACGAAGAATCAGAGCGAAAAATGAGTCTAAAAATATGGGAAAATATCCATAAATAAATTCTTTATGAACACAAATGGTTTACTATATTTTATTACCCAAATGAGAATTGATAACAGAATTGATAAGGAATCGAATCGATAAATGACATCGATAAAGGCATCGATATTGATAATTTCTTATCAATTCCCATCCCTATTAAACAGGGAGGTGATTGTTCCCAAATGTCCCAAACCTCCTTAACGGAAGGTCTACGAAGGATCAACCGTAGGCTATCTGGAATCGAAAAACGATTTTCGAGTATGTCGTAGAGGGTCCCGTCCGATGTAAAACCAATCCGACCCCGCCTCGATCGGACTCTCGGTTCGACCGTAGCAGTCCGCCAAAGTTTCGAAATCTGCCGTTTCAAGGGTATGTCGTCGGCAAAGTACTCGATGTACCGTCACCAAATTGCAGTATGTTGCATTATGTGGAGCCCTCTGCATGACAAATTTGTTCCCACGGTGCTAACGTCTTCCGTTCGAGTTCTGGTTCCCTGAAGGT
>JBBPBX010081616.1:0-15915 GCA_038048925.1 Garcialebias charrua | reverse complement strand
TAGGATAGGCTCTTGGAGAAGCAGGTCGCTTCTCTTTCTGCTCCTCTCCTCCCTAAGTTTTCCTCCTCCCTGCTTTTGCATTTTTGTCTCGTCTGTAACTCTTCAGTGCTCACTCGAACCAATTTGGAAAATGGATTTAATTGCATGGGCTGTTTCCTCTATTGATAAGATTTTTTCCACGAAGCGCTCCGGACCAGGAGAACCGGCGTGCCCCCTCGACACGCATGCGGCCGGCTACATCATGGATCTGGGGAGAGTGGAAGATGATGTGTCTGACCGTTCTTCAGTCGAAGACGTGGAAGATTTGTGGATTTTTGGAATATTGGTGGCAGCTGCTCTGCTTTTTGGCTTAGGCGGAGTTTTCTGCTACTGGAAGCTGAGGGAGACTGCCGCGGCGATCAACGCGCTGGCGAAACTTCCTGCTGAACAAGATTCTTTGATCCGGGCTGTGACCTCAATGACCCAGCTGTTGTTCGAGCTGAATCGCACAATGGGAACATTGGTGGACAGCCGCGGACCTGCAGTGCGTTTTGGGACTCGTTTACAGCCGACCGGACTTCATCAAGGGACAGATGGGGATTTGTAGCTCGGAACCTCACATGATTCGGCGATTTGGACCTGGACAGCACCTGGACTTCAAGGCTGCAGTCAAAGTACACTGTAGCCTGCCCTGAAAATAAATAAAGCAACTTATCTAATCGGGACTCAAAGCAACCTTGGAAAGAGGCTGACTGCAAAACTTCTCCTGGAGTCGAAAGCTGTTGAAAAACTGTTGCTGCCCCCTCCCCCCAGAGGTTTCTGTGTGTGCATTCAGATGGAGCCGAGCTGAGGCCATCTGCAGACTGTGCTTATCTGAAATGATTACTCATGGACTAAATCTCCCTGTTATAAATTCCCCAGTATCTATGCATTGTTTTTGTTCAGGCATATTGTTAGACAGCTAATACGTATTTTTTTACGTTAGACAGCTAATTCATATTTTTACGTCAGGCATCTTGTTAGACAGCTAAGGGGTCCTTGGGGATAAATACTGTAGAGCTGAGAAAGCCGTTGGTTCTATAGCCGTTGATGTTTTCTATCATTGATGCCTGTCTGCGTTTGTGACAAAGGTGAGCTTAATGCACTTATCCATCCATCCATCCATTTTCTTCCGCTTATCCGGGGTCGGGTCGCGGGGGTAGCAGCCTAAGTAGGGAGGCCCAGACTTCCCTCTCCCCAGCCACTTGGAGCAGCTCCTCTGGGGGAATCCCAAGGCGTTCCCAGGCCAGCCGAGAAACATAGTCCCTCCAGCGTATCCTGGGTCTTCCTCTGGGTCTCCTCCCGGTGGGACATGCCCGGAACACCTCACCAGGGAGGCGTCCAGGAGGCATCCTAACCAGATGCCCGAGCCACCTCAACTGGCTCCTCTCGATGTGGAGAAGCAGCGGCTCTACTCCGAGTCCCTCCCGGATGACTGAGCTTCTCACCCTATCTCTAAGGGAGAGTCCAGCCACCCTGCGGAGAAAACTCATTTCAGCCGCTTGTATCCGAGATCTTGTTCTTTCGGTCATAACCCAAAGCTCATGACCATAGATGAGGGTGGGAACGTAGATCGATCGGTAAATTGAGAGCTTTGCCTTTTGACTCAGCTCTCTCTTCACCACGACAGACCGGTACAGCGCCCGCTTCACTGCGGACGCTGCACCTATCCGCCTATCGATCTCACGCTCCAGTTTTCCCTCATTCGTGAACAAGATCCCGAGATACTTAAACTCCTCCACTTGGGTAAGGACCTCCTCCCCGACCCGGAGAGGGCACGCTACCCTTTTCCGGCTCAAGACCATGGCCTCGGATTTGGAGGAACTGATCCTCATCCCGGCCGCATCACATTCAGCTGCAAACCGCTCCAGCGAAAGCTGTAGATCACGAGCTGATGAAGCCAATAGGACCACATCATCTGCAAAAAACAGAGAAGCGATTCTAAGGCCACCAAAACGGATCCTCTCAACACCTTGGCTGCGCCTAGAAATTCTGTCCATAAAAGTTATAAACAGAATCGGTGACAAAGGGCAACCTTGGCGGAGTCCAACTCTCACCGGAAACGAGCCTGACTTACTGCCAGCGATGCGGACCAAGCTCTGACACCGGTCGTACAGGGACCTAACAGCCCATATCAAAGGGCCTGGTACCCCATACTCCCGGAGTACCCGCCACAGAACCCCCCGAGGGACGCGGTCGAATGCCTTTTCCAAGTCTACAAAGCACATGTAAACTGGTTGGGCAAACTCCCACGCACCCTCCAGGACCCTGTTGAGGGTGTAGAGCTGGTCTAGTGTTCCACGACCAGGACGAAAACCACACTGCTCCTCCTGAATCCGAGGTTCGACTATCCGACGGACCCTCCTCTCCAGAACCCCTGAATAGACCTTACCAGGGAGGCTTAAGAGTGTGATCCCTCTATAGTTGGAACACACCCTACGGTCCCCCTTTTTGAATAGGGGAACCACCACCCCAGTCTGCCAATCCAAGGGAACTGCCCCCGATGTCCACGCGATATTGCAGAGTCGCGTAAGCCAACACAACCCCACAACATCCAGAGCCCTAAGGAACTCAGGACGAATCTCATCCACCCCCGGAGCCTTGCCACCGCGGAGCTTTTTAACCACCTTGGCGACCTCAGCACCAGAGATTGGAGAGCCCGACCCAAAGTCCCCAGGCTCCGCTTCCTCAGTGGAAGACGTGCCAGTAGGATTGAGGAGGTCTTCGAAGTATTCCGCCCACCGACTCACAACATCCCGAGTTGAGGTCAACTCGGCACTTTAATGAGCGCTAATTTCTTCTTTTCATATATAAATGGGGTGGCGATTTTGGCGCAAATATGAGACAGCCCAAAGAAATGTTTATTTCATGTTTAAGGTTCTGTCTTGTTGTAATATTAAGGGTAAGCTAAGCTATTTGTTAGCATGTTCTCATTTTAGCCGTTTTCTGTTATTTCAGATACCAGACAGACAGAAAAAGGGACAGTTAATGCCAGTTACTTTCAGTTAGGAAGAATTTACAGCTCAGAAAAGGAAACTGCATGCTGTAAACGAACTGGTCAGTTAATTAAACTCCAAGAAAAACACCATCTTGCTGTGTCAGGACTCACTCTCTGATCGGAGTGTCTGTGTGGATGAAGTGCTCCAGCTAAACTCCTAAAAATCAACATACAGTCCTAACTCTCCTTAACATTTGGTCCTTCTGAGCCGGATTACTTCACTCATATCAGCAAAATGGACACATCAAGATTAACAGAACGGCCACGACAGCTACCAGCTCACCTCCAGGACTACCAAGTTAGCCTTCCTCAGTCGCTAATGTCTTATGCTGCCCCTCATCAGGATGACAAACTAGGTGCCAGTGCACAGCAGCTGCAGTCACTCAGCCTGCAGACCAAGTCTGCTATTCAGCATGACCAGCTACTTTCACTCGGGCTCTCACGGTGTCATTTCCCAGCGGCGGCAGTCGATAAGGCAAGCCAGTACAACACAGTACTACAAGCCAATACCCAGCCTGGCTCACGAGTGGGGTGTGAAAGGACCCCATCTCCTGCCCTAAGTGAATGCAGCCTGCAAAGTTATCCCAGCACAGATGACTGCTCAAGTGAACATTCTCTAGCATCCCAACAAGCAACATCTTTTAAGTTGAGTCTTCGGCCAGACAGTACAACCTGGTCTCTTCCAGTTACATTAACATCTGCATCACAGTTTGGAGCTGACATCAGGCAACCACTCTCCACTACAATGAGCATGTTACAACCCACAATATCTACGTCATACCAACCAGCCTATCAAATAATGAATCCCGTGACTACAGCTGTAAATGCTCAACAATACCAGCCCAATTATACAGGTCCAGCCCATACAGAATACCAGCCACATCCAGCTGTGTCAACACCAGCACGTCAACCCCTGGCTCCAGCAACACCACGTCATGTGCTGCAACCCACATCACTATCAAACAATATCATGCTTCAGTGCCAGAACCTCTACACCCCTATGGCAGTGCCACCGCCTGTGTCCACACAAGGTAACACCACACAGCCTGTGTATCAGCCCACGCAAGTTAATGTTGCACAGCCTGTGTACCAAACTGCACAGCCGGTGTATCAGCCCACACAAGTTAATGCTGCACAGCCTATGTATCAGCATACACAAGTCATCAATGCACCTCCTATGCACCAGCCCCCACCGTTTAGTACTACGCAGCCCATCTTGCAGCCGCCAGGTTATCAGCCAGGTCCATCTCCACAACCTGTTCTCCAGTTTCAACCTCCTGCAGTACAGACGGTCTACCAGCCAGTGCCTGTCATGGTAGGGCCAGCTCCCCATGGTTACAGTTCTTTCCTGCCACAGTACACCATGCCACAGTCCACATACAGTTTCCAGCCGCCGAAGCAGCCTGTTCCTGTACCTGAACTGCCCAAGCTGGTTCATGATAGTGAGAGAGAATTTACTGACCTTAAGATGGCACTAGACCACCTGCTCGACCCCCATACAGAGCTGTCTGAGCACTACAAATACCGTGTACTTATGGAGCGTCTAGTCCTGGAGGAGGCCAAGCTGATTGCTCAGTCTTGCAGACATTATACCCAACCTTACACAGCTGCTATGGAGGCACTACAGAGACAATATGGACAACCACATCAGCTAGCACAGAGTGAGATTGCTACTATTCTAAACGCCCCTGATGTAAGATCTGGGGACACAAAAGGCTTCCAGAGCTTTGCCCTCAGTGTTGACCTGCTAGTAGGAATGCTCACTTCATTAGAGGGACCAAATGGTACAGAAACAATGTCAACTGGTCACGTCGACAGACTGTTGAGTAAGCTTCCCAGGTACCTGAGAGACAGTTTTGTAGAGCACCTCCAGACACAAGGTCGTTTCAACACAAGTCAACTCAACCCCTACAACCTCAGAGACCTTGCCAGCTGGCTCAAAGTAAAGGCAGAAGCTCAAAGACTCTCTGCAAAAATGGCACAGCGCCACCGCCCTGAAGAGCCACCTGCCTCCAGGAGAGAAAGACACGCTCCAGCTCCAAAGCCTCGAGCACAATCTGTTTCTGTCTATCACGGCTCTGATGAACTCAAAGCTGATAACAGTTTTCCTGCAGGGGCAGCCCACTCTGATCCCAAGTCACAAAGATTTAAGAAGCTATGTCTCTTCTGTAAGAGCACAGAGCACTATATATCCCAGTGCTCTGTTATTCTACAGCATTCACCAGAAGAAGTCAGGAGATGGATTGAACGTGGTAAGCGCTGTCGTAATTGTGGGAGGACCAACCACCAACCTGAAGCCTGCACTTTAAAGAAACCATGCAGTGAGTGTCAGGAGATTCATCTGAGAGTTCTACATGATGTTGCCAAGTCAGACTCGCGTGTCTACCTCATCACACCACGCGACCAAGCCACGCTCAGCACCTCTAAGCAAGGAGGAAAAGTGTATCTCAAGGTGGTGCCCATCCTAATAACTCACGGCCGGAGGTCACTGAAGACCCATGCCATCCTGGATGATGGGGCTGAAAGGACAATAATTCTACCAGCAGCTGCCCAACGTCTAGGCCTTAAAGGTAAAACAGAGACCCTCACTCTACGCACTATTCGCCAAGACGTGGCCCATCTGGCTGGTGAGTCTGTTTCCTTCTATGTTGCCCCACTAGGGAACTCTAAGGAGCGCCACCACATTAAAGCTGCCTATACAGCAGGCCAGCTAGCTTTAGCAGAACAATCATACCCTACAACTGCATTACAGAGACGTTACCGCCATCTACAGGGTCTTCCAATCTCTGACTTTAGTGAAGTGCAGCCGTTGTTATTAATTGGTGCTGACTACACACACTTGATCACAGCAAAAGAGCCAGTGAGATTCGGTCCAAAGGGCAGTCCAACAGCAATCCACACAAGCCTTGGTTGGGCACTTCAGGGTCCAGACAGTATGGATTCTACTGCTGCTTCCTGCTATCTTACGTCCTTCACCCCAGCACCAGAAGACCTCTACCAACAAGTTGAACGTCTCTGGCAGCTTGATGTCCTCCCTTTTCGAAACGAAAAGCTAGTAGTCCGCTCCCGGCTGGACCAAGAAGCTATCAACATCCTCGAAACACGCACAGAGAGAGTCAAAGTGGGAGATACTCTCCGTTACGTCACACCACTACTTCGCACTAAAGATGCACCACCACTCAAGACCACACCTGAAGCAGTCATGCCCCTGCTTCGTAGCACAGAGAGGCGACTACAGAAAGACTCCATCCTAGCTAATCAATACAAGGCAGAGATCCAAAAGCTCATCAGTGAAAAATGTGTTGTCAAGCTCAGTGAAGATGAGGTAAAAGCATCCAACGAGTCATGGTTCATACCTCACCACCTCGTTCACCACAACGGCAAGGCCCGTCTTGTATGGGATTGCTCCTTTGTCCACAATGGCCTTTCACTTAATGAACAGCTCCTCGCAGGCCCAACCCTTGGTCCATCGCTCATCGGTGTTCTACTACGTTTTCGCCAGTATGCAGTGGCCATAAGTGGGGATATCCGAGCGATGTTCCATCAGGTTCGTCTCCTACCTGATGACCAGCCACTACTGAGATTTGTCTGGAGAAACCTGCAACGGGAACAGCAACCTGAGGTCTATCAGTGGTGTGTCCTTCCGTTTGGGACAACCAGCAGCCCTTGCTGTGCTACCTTTGCTCTTCAAAAACATGTTAAAGACCATGCTGAAGGCAATGAAGACATTCTACAGTCCATTGAACAGTGCTTTTATGTGGACAATTGCCTGCAGAGCCTCTCGACACCTGAGACAGCAAAGGCTCTCATCGACAAGCTTAGGCAGTTCCTCGCTTTAGGTGGGTTTGAGATTCGGCAATGGGCAAGCAGCATTCCAGACGTCATTACCCATCTGCCTCCTACTGCCTGCTCTGAGAGTGCAGAGCAATGGCTGGCAGAAAAAAGCCCTGATCCACAAGAGCCAGCACTAGGCCTAAGGTGGCATTGTCCAACTGACCAACTTGGCTTCCGAGTCAAGCCTTCAGAGAGCCAAACACTCACCATGCGCTACGTATACAAGGTGCTTGCCAAGCAATATGACCCACTTGGGATCATCATCCCATACACGACGAGAGCCAAAGTCATTGTGCAAAGGTTGTGGGAAAAGAAGAGGAACTGGGATGACCCTAACCTCCCTCCAGATATCATTGAGGCATGGTCAAGCTGGGAGAGAGAACTTCCTGATTTGGCAAGAGTATCAATTCCCAGAACCTATGCTCCACTGGAAGCTGCTACAGAAGGTACAGAGTACATCCTTCATGTCTTCTGTGATGCCTCAGAACAGGCATATGGCTCTGTTGCCTATCTCGCCACAGTCGGCAATGTAGTACACATCTCTTTCGTCATGGCTAGGTCGAGAGTAGCCCCAAAGCGCCAACAATCAATGCCACGTCTGGAGCTCTGCGCAGCGCTAACAGGAGCGCAGCTGTCCTCCCTTATCCATCGAGAGCTTACTATTAATATCAGAGAGACTTACCTTTGGACTGACTCCACCACAGTCTTGACCTGGCTGACATCTGAATCTTGCCGGTTCAAGGTTTTTGTTGGGACCAGAGTCTCAGAGATCCAGGAGCTGACTGCCTCATACACGTGGCGGTATGTGGACACTACCAACAACCCTGCTGACGACTTAACAAGGGGTAAAACTCTGGCTGAGCTTGCCATGCCAAATCGATGGATCCAAGGTCCAACCTTCCTCCGCATGCCATCGCACCAATGGCCTTCAACTCCAGACTATGCTAATGCAGCAGATCCCTCTGAGCTCAAACAGACCATATTCTGTGGCCTTACGCAAATACATCCCCCAGATCCATTGCCTGATGCCGCACAGTTCAACAGCTGGACAGACCTGGTAGAAGCAACACACCAGTTACTTCATGGGGCAGCTGCCAACCTGCCTGCACCTACTCTCGGTCTGCCTCAGAGTGAAGTACACCTGTTGAAATCCAGTCAGGCAGAAAGTTTTCCTGAAGAAGTCAAGTGCCTAAAGGCTGGTAAGCCTGTGTCCCCTAGCAGCAAGCTGAGCTCACTCGCTCCAGAGATGGACTCAGAGTCTGGCCTNGTTGGAGGCCGACTTAGACATATGGATTCTGCCCCTACCGACATCCACCCAGTTGTGCTAGACTCCAGCCATGCAGTCACCAGAGTCCTGATCAAAGACATTGATGCTCGTTTGCTCCACCCGGGTCCCGACAGAGTCTTTGCAGAGCTCAGGCGGCAATATTGGATTCTACGGGGGAGATGAGCAGTAAAGAAATATCAACGAACCTGTTCTGAGTGCACCAAATGGAGAGGGAAGCCTACAGTACCTATGATGGCAGACCTGCCTCTAGCGCGTCTGAAATTCTTGAAGCCCCCATTCTACTCCACAGGAGTGGACTGCTTTGGTCCTTATGTCATCAAAATCGGACGCCAAGTGGAGAAGCGCTGGGGAGTGATCTTCAAGTGCCTCACAACACGCTGTGTCCACCTGGACCTGCTGGCAGGTCTTGATGCAGATTCCTTCCTCTTGGCACTGAGAAGGTTAATAGCACGAAGAGGAACTCCTGCTGAGATGCTCTCAGACCAAGGGACTAATTTCAGAGGGGCAGAGAGAGAGCTAAAGGAGGCATCTGCAGATATGGTTCCAGAGCTACAAGAGAAGCTTGCCAAACACCAGATTAAAGCTCCACTGACATCATCTTTTAACTTTCCATAAAATGGCACAACATATACATATATTAAGATTGACCTCTGATCGTTTTTGCTAAAACAATGTGAAATTAATTAAAATTCCTCTCAAAAACAGTTTAAAATTAGCGCCTTTTTTTCACACGATAAATACGGGGTTTCCCGTCGCGCGATTATGACGTCACTCCCAGACTCGCGTCAACTGCGCACCTTGTTTACAATGGTAGATACAAACGCGATCCGTCCAATTTAGCCATTTAAAACTTTATATTTTAGCGGTTTGTCTTCAGAGAAGCCAAAGTTATTTCCAGTAAACAGCAGGTTATAATTTTTTTTCAGCTCCTGCTGGTTTTTGGAGACTTTTCACTTCAGGAAGTGCAGCAGCTCTGTGAGGACTTACAGCAGCTGATAGTTGAGAGTCAGAAGGAATTCTACATGTAAATCGTTTCACAGCACTGAAATGGTAATATATTAGTTAATGTTTCTAATAATTATTCAACATTAATTTATAGTTTAAAAAATTAGTCCCTTTTAAAATATCTGTTAAATATATTATTCTTTTATTTTATTTTGTTTGTGTTTTCAGGTTTCCAGGTCTCCAGTCCATCACCTGAGGCTCTTCCTGAACCACTAGTACAACCCAGACTTTCACATCACAGCAGGTAAGATTGCATCAACAAAAAGAATAGTACTCAACAATATTCTTTGATGTAAATCTGTTGATTTTCTGTGGTTCTGATGAGGGAAGTGACAAAGTGGATGCAGCATTCAGCCCATAATGGACCCAGATGTCCCCTGCGTCCAGACCTACAACACCTGGACATCCAGGAGCGTGCACGAGGAGGTGGTGGAGTCTGAAGAAGTGTACAAGCAGCAGGATGAGGAGAAACTAGACAGATGTCCCCTGCGTCCAGACCTACAACACCTGGACAGGAGGGTGGACGAGGAGGTGTTGGAGTCATTTTTACAGAGCTGATGAAGTCAAACACCACTTGCTGATATTTTTTAAACTCAATTTTTTTTGATAATCTGTTCATATTAATGTTTCCCCAGAGGTTTTCATTTATTTGATAATATGGGATGGTTTTATTTTAATAAAATGTTTTTTTCAACATTCACCAATTTTGTTTTTACTAAAGTACGAGCTGTGAGTTGTAGATGAACGAATGAAATTAAAACAGATACACAAATATTCTCACAAAGAATAACTCAACACTAACAGATAATATAGTGTACTACTGTAACTTTATTTACACATAACTACAGAAACACTTGGTTCATTGTTATCCTTTTTTTTTTCAAACAATATGTTCATTTTGTGTGTCAACTCTTGAAACTGTGCCTGCAGTCAACCTACTTCACATATGGGGAGCAATATTATAGGCAGAAACATGGGTGTGCTATGGGGTCTCCAGTTTCTCCTATTGTTGCCAACCTGTACATGGAGGAGGTAGAAAAGAGAGCTTTGACATCCTTTTCAGGGAGACCACCAAGTCATTGGTTCAGGTATGTTGACGACACCTGGGTTAAAATTAAATCTCAGGAAGTCCAACATTTCACTGATCACATCAACTCTGTGGATAAATATATCAAGTTCACACGAGAAGATGTAAAAAATGGCAGGTTGGCTTTCTTGGACTGTGAGGTCTCAGTTTCTGATAGAGGAAATTTGCAAACTGAGGTGTACCGCAAACCCACACACACAGACCAGTATTTACAGTTTGACTCCCATCACCCTCTGGAGCACAAGTTAGGAGTCATCAGGACTCTGTACCACAGAGCAGACAGCGTCCCCACTAACTCAGCAGCCAGACAGAAGGAGAAATCACACACAAAACAGGCTCTAGAGAAATGTGGATATCCTAACTGGGCCTTCCTGAAAGCAGAGAAGAAACCCAAACAGGACTCCAGCCAGCCATCAGGTGAAAAGAAGGAACCCAGACCCAGACCAGTGGTCATTCCGTATGTTGCGGGAGTTTCAGAGACATTGAGACGTTTATTTTCTAAACACAACGTCCCAGTGGCTTTTAAACCCCAAAATACATTACGACAAAGACTGGTTCATCCCAAAGATCCAGTCCCCCGGCACAAACAGAGTAATATTGTGTATGCTGTTCAGTGTCAGGAGGGCTGTGATCAGTCTTACATCGGGGAAACTAAACAGCCACTGGCCAAAAGGATGGCCCAGCACAGAAGATCAACATCATCAGGTCAGGACTCTGCGGTCTACACTCATCTCCAGGCCAGCGGTCACTCTTTCAGGGATGAAGATGTTCACATCCTTGATAGAGAGGAACAATGGTTTGAGAGAGGAGTAAAGGAGGCCATCTTTGTGAAAAGAAACCGTCCATCATTAAACAGAGGTGGAGGCCTCCGGGTTCAACTGTCCCCCACTTACAATGCTGTTATTGCTAGTATCACTCAGCCCTCTGTGAATAGCAAACAACCATCAGGGTGTTAACGATCCATCGTCAGGCTGATGGTCCTCCTTGATCATGTGAGCAGCTGGTTTCGGCTGTCATCAGCCAACTGGTTGATCCACTGTGGGAGGGTGCTATTTATAAGACTGAGCTGAACTCAGCTTCTCAGACTGAGGAAGTCTTTCGGACGAAAGACGAAACGTTTCTACAGGTTTTTTTTGCTTTGTTTTGTTTTTTGAATGTCCAGAGGACCAGACTTAGCTTTTTTGGATTTTTCTACCTGGATTATTGAGCATGCATCAGGGTAATATGTTCATTTGAACAGTCAGAAAAAATATTAAATTCATTGATTCATTTTCATCTCAATGCTCTGGCCAGTTGTAGTATTTCTGCATATTTTGATGTCTTGATGCACAAACGTAGCTTTCTGCAGCATCAGTCCTGATGTTCTACAGATCCTGAAGATGTCTCCATCTGTTTAACAATATCAAGGTTTGTTCTCCTCCACCTGGGTCCACTCTTCAGGTGAAGACATTTCTGTGAATTGATGATAAAACACACAGACACACACAGTATATATTATATGCAGTATACTGTATATTAAGACAATGGGTCAAACTAATGTCTTCAGACTCCACCACCTCCTCGTGCACGCTCCTGGATGTCCAGGTGTTGTAGGTCTGGACGCAGGGGACATCTGGGTCCATTATGGGCTGAATGCTGCATCCACTTTGTCACTTCCCTCATCAGAACCACAGAAAATCAACAGATTTACATCAAAGAATATTGTTGAGTACTATTCTTTTTGTTGATGCAATCTTACCTGCTGTGATGTGAAAGTCTGGGTTGTACTAGTGGTTCAGGAAGAGCCTCAGGTGATGGACTGGAGACCTGGAAACCTGAAAACACAAACAAAATAAAATAAAAGAATAATATATTTAACAGATATTTTAAAAGGGACTAATTTTTTAAACTATAAATTAATGTTGAATAATTATTAGAAACATTAACTAATATATTACCATTTCAGTGCTGTGTAAACTATTTACATGTAGAATTCCTTCTGACTCTCAACTATCAGCTGCTGTGTCCTCACAGAGCTGCTGCACTTCCTGAAGTGAAAAGTCTCCAAAAACCAGCAGGAGCTGAAAAAAAATTATAACCTGCTGTTTACTGGAAATAACTTTGGCTTCTCTGAAGACAAACCGCTAGAATATAAAGTTTTAAATGGCTAAATTGGACGGACCGCGTTTGTATCTACCATTGTAAACAAGGTGCGCAGTTGACGCGATTCTGTGTGTGACGTCATAATCGCGCGACGGGAAACCCCGTATTTATATGGCTAAATTGGACGGACCGCGTTTGTATCTACCATTGTAAACAAGGTGCGCAGTTGACGCGATTCTGTGTGTGACGTCATAATCGCGCGACGGGAAACCCCGTATTTATCGTGTGAAAAAAAAGGCGCTAATTTTAAACTGTTTTTGAGAGGAATTTTAATTAATTTCACATTGTTTTAGCAAAAACGATCAGAGGTCAATCTTAATATATATATATGTTATGCCATTTTATGGAAAGTTAAAAGATGATGTCGTTGGAGCTTTAAGTTCCAATTCAACCCACCAGTAGCACCTCACTATGGTGGGGCTTGGGAGCGAGAGATACAGTCGGTCAAGAAAGCTCTTCAGGTAGTTGCCGGCACACAGTCCTTCCACGAAGACGTCCTTCTCACACTGCTGATCGAGGCTGAGGGCATTCTTAACGCCAAGCCCTTAGGCTATGTTTCATCAGACATAGCTGATCCTGATCCAGTGATGCCAAATATGTTGTTGAAGGGGCGGCAGGACGTCTCCTTACCCCAAGTGTCTTACGCTCCTGAAACCGTCACAAGATGATGCTGGCGCCACTGTCAGATGATGGTGGACCACTTCTGGGTGCAGTTCCTGCGGCATTACCTTCCATCCTTGTAAGTTCGGCAGAAGTGGAGGCGGCCTACTGACGACCTTACGCAGAGCATGATCGTCATGATCGTTGATCCCCAGCTTCCGAGAGCAAAGTGGCCCATCGGGAAGGTTGTCAAGGTGATCGAGAGTGCAGACGGTCGGGTCCGGTCAGCTGAGGTTCAGATTGGAGAGAAGACCTACCTGCGGCCGGTATCACGTATGGTCCAGCTACCGGCCATTCCACCTGATGATGGACCAAATTCCGGGACTCCACCTTCATCTTAGGGAATTTAATAGACTTTACATAATAGCTAGGCTATTCTGGGGGCGGCTGTTATAAATTCCCTAGTATTTCTGCATTGTTTTGTTCAGGCATCTTGTTAGACAGCTAATTCATATTTTTTACGTCAGGCATCTTGTTAGACAGCTAAGGGGTCCTTGGGGATATAATAGAGCTGAGCAAAAGCCGTTGGTTTTCATCACAGATATATATACACTAGATAAGCTGAGGCGGAGTCTCCGGCGTCGTCACACGGCAGCCATCTTGCTACAGACAGCAACATTAGCTGCAGCTGTAGAAACCGTATGGAGGTGAGGGATTTACAAAAACAAAAATACGCTTAACTCGCTGTAATCTTGACGGATTTACAAACGGTTTATTTAAAAAAAAGTTATTAACGTGGCTATGATTTTTTGGTAATCAGACAGCAGTTTCGTCTTTTTTAAAATGATTTATTCATGTTTCATATTTATAGTTGGGTGTCACACTCATAGAGAATCGAGAATTTTAATTCTGTTTTTATTACACCAATAACTATTTTATAACAAAATAATCTTTTGTCTAAATGACTGTCTTGATCATGACTGTATTTATTAGCAGACTATTAACCAGAGCCTTTGATTAAGGGCTAGCTAGTATTCCAAACATTTCCCCAGCATTCTTAGATCACTAGGAGCTCTTTGTTTTTAACTGAACTAAAGCTGCACATGATTTCCAAGCGGTTTGGTATGTTCAAAACTAATTACTGCTTTGTGTTTTACAGAAATACTCTTTGACAAGATGCCTGACTTTTGTGCAGCCTATGGATGCTCCAATAGACGTAACATCAAAACAAGAAACCGTGGGATCACATTTCACCAGTAAGACTCTGTGACAGTATTATTACTTTAATTAGAATAATCATAGTTATATTTTGGATCAGTGCACATTACAGGTCATGCTACACATGAAAAGTGGGACTATGTGAGATAATATTATTGACATAATATTATACATAATATATATTTACATAATAATGACATAATATATATTTACAGCACTTTGGTTGACCTTGTTGTTGTTTTAAGTGCTCTATAAATAAAATGGTATGGTATGGTATAAGGCTTGTAAAAGTATCTTTATATAAATTATGATTCAGTGTTTCTTTTTGATACCATTTTTAATAGCTGTTTTATTGTACCAAAAGTAAATGCAAGCACACCAAAAGTATGATATATGTGTATACTTGTCATTACTATAATTCAAAGGTAAAGAAAGGAAGTGTGGAAAATAATGACCAGCTTCTTCATGTTTTTAAGGTTTCCCAAAACCAGAGAGAGGAGGCGGCAGTGGGAAGTTGCCCTGAGAAGAGAGGGTTTTGTTGCCCTGGACAGGACACTGCTCTGCAGTGATCACTTCATGTCTGAGGACTTTGATCGGACAGGGCAGACTGTCAGATTAAAAGATGGTGTTGTTCCAACACTTTTCAATTTTCCATCTCATCTTCAAAGGGTATGTACCATTGACCTACAAGAATTCAAAAATATGTCTCTGTTCCTGCTCTTGTGTTTAGTCACCGCCACCCCCAAAAGTAAATGTTAAGATCCTAAACTCATTCTTTCTTGGGACCTGTTTGTAATTATACAATATTTGCTTTATTTGATTAAGATTCCTCTCTATCCTGGGATTTATCATCAATATTGACACATTGATGTCAATGGTTCCTGTGCTGCTTGATGGGCAGCGATATATCCTGACCTACAGGTTCAGCCAGGACCACTTGGAGCTTCTCTTTAACTCCATCAGAGCATCTGGTACAATTCATAATTATTTTTTAACACAACACTAAGTGACCGGAACTGTCAGCAACTGTATTTTTTTCAATTTGTTGATCCATTGTTCTGCCCAAGGCTGGAAGTTGGACATTTCTTAATACAGTAATTTAGTTTGAAAAATAAGAAAAAAGAACTTCCACAGTGTTGATCTATCTGTATTTTGTTTTGAAGGAGAATTTTGAGATGGCAGTGCATTGTGGGTAGCAACAGCAGTTAGAATGTTCCCTAACAACGGCAGTTAATCTTCCCTAGCAACAGAAGTTGGGAAAACGTTTTTGCAGAGAGAAATCCTGTCTGTTAATGTATAAATTTCACCTCCTGAGTCATCAATCTTTTCTTTCACCTCCGAAAGCAATGGCTGTAAGTTCAATCTGTGATCTGTTTGGTGTTATATGTTTTTACTAGTTTATTTTGAGATCGTTTTCCAAGTGTGTTTATTCCAGTAATTAGCCACGTCCCAATGTAATGGTCACGCTAATGTAGCTGTTTCTGTTTTTTGTTTGTAGTTTCACTCAACCTTTCATCGAGCTACCATACCTTTGTAAAAGGCGTAATAAAGGAGCAAGACGCTCAGCTTCCTGGCTCATGAGAATTGAGTTTGGCTTGCTGTTAATCTACGTTAACATACACAGCGTATTTAACACGTAGTGATAACAGTACAGTGAAAAGCCATACCAGCAGTTGGTGGAAGATAAAACTTGTGACACAGCGATGGACAACGCTTATACCAAAA
>JBBPBX010081615.1:0-15915 GCA_038048925.1 Garcialebias charrua | reverse complement strand
ACATATTTTGGCGAGCCAGCCAGGAGGTGGCGCTAGTGAATCAACACCATCACCAACCACCTTCCTTCCCAAGAGACGAACCGGAATATATAAAAAAAGAGAAGATGGAAGCAGTACAGCTTCTGCGTGATCAAGTGAGTGCAGCCTTGTGGCAGTTGGAAAGAGAGCCTCTCGTTGACGTTTGCAGGCGACTGAAGTGTTCCGGCCTGGACAGCGGAGAGCCTCAAAGTACGACCAAGAGGACACTCATCAGGTTGGCAGAGGATATGTTTGATGAGATAGAGAAAAGTGAAGAAGAGGATCAAGTGGAACAGTTTTATAAAGAAACAGCCACATACATCCAGAGACTAAGTAAAGTAATTTATCAGTCAGTAGAGAAATCCTCATTTAAAGAGTCTGTGCCACAGAAATACTTTGAGAACACCATTCCATGCATAACTTCAGTCCAGGCAACAGATTATCCACTCAAAACCCGATCAGAGCCGACACGAACTCTGCAAGAGGTAACATTGAGGAGGGAGTTTAAAATCTCTGGACAGATTGGTGAGAGTGGGCAGAAGGATAAGCTGCCCTACCTCAGTTTAGTACGCCAGATTGAAAAGGGGATTGAAAAAGGACACTCAGAGACTGAAATAGTTGAAGCAGTAATTAGGGCCATCAGTCCAGGAATGCCTCTAAGAGACATGTTGGAGATAAAACGTGGGCTAACACTTAGCAAACTGCTCACCATATTAAAGGGACACTACAGGGCAGATAGCCCCACTGAGCTTTACCACCAGCTTGTCAATATCTCCCAAGATCCCAAAGAAACTGCCCTAACGTTTGTATTTCGTGCCATCGAGCTCAAAGAAAAATTGTTATGGAAAGCAGAAAATGAGGAGACCGATGAAATATACAGCAGCACCACAATTCAGCGTAAGTTTCTCCGCTCCATTGAAACTGGGCTGCTCAGTGACTCCATTAAGTATCAATTGCTGCCTCTGCTAAGTAACATGACTATAACAGATGAAGAACTGATTGAGAAAGTTAACGAAGCTTCAAAGCTAGAAAATGAAAGATTTGAGAAACGAAGGAGGTCCACTGCAGTCAAGATTCCCAAGGTACAAGAGCTTCCATCAGAGTGCCGGACAGCCCTGACACTCGTTCAAAGCCACCTGAAATCCAGAGAATCTCCCACTACAGTGGCTGTGGCAACAGTTAAAAATAAAGAAATTAAATCAGACACACAGCAAACCATAGAAGAACTCCGCAAAGAAATGAAAGAAATGTTTGTGGCTGCTCTGGAAACCAGTTCCAACACCATGGCACCAAAACAAAGACAAAAAGGCTGTAAGAAGTGCAGAGAAGAGGGGAAAGGAGACAACTGTATACACTGTTTCAAATGTGGGCAGGAGGGTCACTACTCTCGTGGATGCCGAGCACCGAGACCATTGATGGGGAAACGGGGAAGGACTACTGTGGTGGGACCAGCAGTAGTCCAGTACCGATGGTCCCATAATGAGACGCCAAGCCCACCACCATCCTCTAGTGAAACTCCAGTTACTGCCTTTTCAGCTTTAAAGGTGGGGTATGTAACATTGTAATGTAGTCTGTAACTTTTCAAACAATATATTTTTTACATATTTCTTCACTCTGTCACTATCTACTGACAAACTGATGTTAGACCAAGTAATCTCTGAAAAAAACTATAGTCCCAGAGTGTTCAAGAAACTGCACACCCCACCTTTAACTGAAGTTTGTTATCTACCCCCTCAAAGCAAGTCAAGGTTAGTAAGCCTGGTGGGAAACCGCTGTACTGTGAACTGTTTTATGGACAACCATCCAGTCAAAGTATTGTGGGATACAGGGGCACAGTCCAGCATTGTAAATGAAAACTGGCGGCAGAACCACCTTCCCCACACAGTTGTCAGACCTGTTTCAGAACTGTTGGACAATGAGACGCTCACAGTGTTCGCTGCAAATGACACGCCCATCCCCTACACTGGTTGGATAGAAGTCAGCTTCAGACTAGACGGTGATTGTTCCCCAACCAGTGAGCTGCAAGTGCCAATATTGGTATCCAGTGACCCAGCCGTGGCCAGTGATCCTATCATCGGTTACAATGTTATTGAAGCTGTTGTCAACAGAAAAGAAGTAAAGTCCAAAGATGGAAGAAAACAACTCGCACACTATGTGAGTAAAGCATTTGAAATAACTGTACAAACTGCACATAATGTTGTCAAACTTGTGCAGAACAGCAACAAAGACTCAGAGACAGGTGTGGTAAGGACTGGAGTAAAGAGAGTGCCTTTGAGAGCAAATCAAGTCACCACAGTCTATGCACGGGCACATGTTAGTCCACAGGCTCAGGGCCAAGATATGTTTTTTTTTAGCTGACATGGCTGACCCACCACCAGAGGATAGGGCTGGGCGATATGGAAAAAATCATATATCACGATATGGACTTTTTTATATCACGATAACAATATATATCACGATATAAAAAAAAACTTTGGTCCAAAATTTTCAAGTACATACAAACACATCGTGTTGTATATATACAACACGATGTGTGTGTGTGTACAGGAAAAATTTGGACCAAAGTTTTTATTTTATTTTTTATTTTATTTTACTACAGATACAGTTACAATTATAAGAATGTGAACAAAAAGAACAAGGAAATTTGGACCAAAGTAGAAACTTTGGTCCAAATTTTTCCTGCAGGTGGCGGTAAAACAACGGCTGCTAATAAAACCCACGAAGAAGAAATCCGCTCTGACTGGAATCTGGAGTAAACAAGGCAAAGAAACAGAAAAGAGAAAACGTTGCGTTTGATTCCGGTTCTGTTGTGTCTCTGGTCTGTTTTGTATTGGTTAACTGGACCCGAGTTCGGACTCGGTTGGACTTCGTGTCCTCTGGACCCATTTTGTCTCCGAGTTTCAGCGGAGCTAAATAATGGAAGCTAACAAGGTGAGCTTCCCCCTCTTTTTGGTAAAAGTTATTCTTCTTGGGCTGCCTGCGCAGCTGTTTCTCCATGTTGTGACACCCATAGATATCTGGTGACACCGGCTTCATGCCGGCTGCGTCTCTGTTGAACTCGAGTTTAACAACGTAAAGCATGCGTCGCAAATCCGCGCGTGCGTCAAACATAAAGCAGCGCCGTCATCTCGCAAAACCACAATATGAACTTCTTTGCGACCGTTATTTTTTTATTCTTATTTATCACGATAGAGACGATAGAAGGAAAGTAGCACGATAGACACGTTTCTATCGTCCCCACGATATATATCGTCATATCGCACAGCCCTACCAGAGGGCATCATGTTCAGTGATGTACTGGTGCAAATCCCAGACAGAAAAGTGCCATACGTGCCCATCCCAGTGACTAACATCACAGACCACACCATTTATCTAATGAGTCGTAAAGTGATCGGACATCTTGAACCAATAAAGACTGTATATGCAGCAGACTACCAGACAAAAGTAAATGAGCTGACACAAGAGGAAAAAAAGAGTTCAAAGTTAAAGTCACACAACACAAATAACACACAGTCACACAAGAGTCAACAGAGACCAAAGTCATGGGATCCACCAGTGGATCTTCAGTACCTGACAGAAAGTCAACAAAGAGCTGTGAAGATGATGTTGCGGGAAGAATGTGAGGCATTTGCATATGACAGTGATGATGTGGGCTGCATCCCTTCTCTGAAAATGCATATAACCCTTCATGACACAAGTCCTGTAAAAAAAACCTACATGTCTGTCCCAAAACCGCTTCACAATGAAGTGAAAGAGTATCTGCAAGATCTGCTTAACAAAGGTTGGATCATACAATCAAGGTCTCCCTACTCATCACATGTGGTGTGTGTCCGCAAGAAAGATGGTACCCTTCAGCTTTGTTGTGACTTTAGAGAGCTCAACCGTGAGTCAGTTCCGGGCCGTCATCCAATACCAAGAATTCAGGACATGCTGGATGCACTGGGTGGGAGCTCTTGGTTTTCAGTGCTAGATCAAGGCAAGGCGTACCACCAAGGGTTTTTGGATGAAGAGAGCCGTCCCTTGACTGCTTTCATCACACCCTGGGGGCTCTACCAATGGGTGCGCATTCCCTTTGGCCTGAGCTCCGCACCAGCTGAGTTCCAGAGGAGCATGGAACATTGTATGGCAGGTCTCAGAGACACTATTTGCCTTCCATACCTGGATGACAACCTGGTGCACAGCAGCAATTTTGAAGAGCACTTAGAGCACATCCGCCTTGTCCTCCAGCGTTACAGGGAGCATGGTATTAAGCTGACTCCAAAGAAATGTGACCTGTTCAGGCGAAGTGTCAAGTTTTTGGGCAAGCTCGTTACAGGCCAAGGTTACACAATGGACCCAGCGGAGCTGGCCCCGGTGATGGCTTTAAAAGAAAAAACACCTGCAACCGTCGGAGAGGTACGTCAAATGCTTGGTTTCCTCTCATATTATAGGCCTTTCATCGCTAACTTCTCCCGTATAGCCCATCCACTCTATAACCTGCTTAGTCCTCCAATGTCTGAGAACTCTGCTTCTGTCCCAGCTGAGAAGACGAACAAAAGGGTGAAGAAAAGTAAAGGCCACTTACCATCACGCTTACCCGTTCAGTGGACTAGCGTCCACCAAGAGACATTGAACCAGCTCGTAGATGCACTTACCAGACCTCCTGTCCTTGGGTACCCTGACTTTACAGAGCCCTTTGTGTTACATTGTGATGCATCGCAAGTTGGGTTAGGTGCTATTTTATACCAGCGACAGCAAGGCAAGATGAGAGTAATAGGGTATGGTTCCCGCACCTTGAGTCCAGCAGAAAAAAAGTACCACCTACACTCTGGCAAATTAGAGTTTTTGGCAATGAAGTGGGCCATCTGTGAACGTTTCAGGGATTACCTCTACCATGCAACGTCATTTGTGGTGTACACTGATAATAACCCGCTAACATATGTGCTCAGTACTGCAAAGCTCAACGCCACAGGTCACAGATGGGTCGCGGAGCTGGCCAGCTATAACTTCACCATCCGCTACCGTCCAGGCAAGACCAATACAGACGCTGATGGGCTGTCGCGAATGCCGTTGGACATTGACAGTTACATGAAGAGCTGTACAGCTGAAGTTGGACAGGAAGCCATAAGCGCATCTATGGAGTCTGTGGTGGTGGAACAGAGTTACCCCCGTCAAGGCATTGGTGTTATCCAGGTTAGTGCTCTGAAGTTGATCAAAGATTCCAGCACCAACCAGCCTTTTACACCAGACGAGATCCGCACAGCCCAGGAAGCAGATGAGGTCCTGTCAAGAGTGCTCTGGTACAAGTCACAGAGTAGAAGACCAAATAGGATTGAGGTGAAGTCTGAGGCTCCTGCAGTAGCTGCATTGCTCAGGCAGTGGTTGAAGCTTCACGTCGACCAAAATGGTATCCTGCGCCGCAAAACAGCCCACCGAGAGCAGTTATTGGTCCCTAAAGCCTATCGTCCCCTGGTTTTCAAAGAGCTCCATAAAGACATGGGCCACTTAGGGGTGGAAAGAACACTCGACCTGATCAGAGACAGGTTCTACTGGCCGCAGATGGCAAAAGAAGTTGAACACTTTGTTACTGAAGAATGTGAGTGTCTCAAGAAGAAGAAACCGAGTAAGCAGACCTGTGCTCCTCTGACCTCGATCCAGTCAACTTACCCATTCCAACTGGTCTCCATAGACTTCCTCCACCTGGAAAAGTGCAAGCATGGCTATGAATATATATTAGTTGTTATGGACCACTTCACGAGGTTCGCCCAAGCTTATCCGACAAAGAACAAAACAGCTAAAACTGTTGCTGACAAGCTCTTCAATGACTTTGCGCTGAAGTTTGGCTTCCCAACCAGACTACACCATGACATGGGTAAAGAATTCGACAACAAGCTCATGGCAAGGTTGAAAGAACTCTCAGGTGTCCAGGGTTCTCATACAACACCCTACCATCCACAAGGTAATGGACAGGTGGAAAGATTCAACCGTACCCTGTTGTCCATGTTACGAACCCTGGAGGACAAGGAGAAGGAGGATTGGAAAGAATCACTTGCTAAAGTTGTCCATGCGTACAACTGTACAAAGAGTGAGGCAACAGGCTACGCCCCATATTACCTCATCTTCGGACGTTCCCCACGCCTGCCCATCGACCTGCTCTTCAATCTGAGGGAAGATGAAACTCATATGGACTATGATGACTATGTTAGCTGCTGGAAAAAGAGAATGCAGGAGGCCTACACAGTAGCTTCTGAAACGGCTACGAAGGAAGCTGCTCGAGGAAAAACATACTATGACAGAAGAGTTAAAGGTGGAGTCTGCAGTTTCTGTAGAACATCAGCACTTAGAAAAAATTTCAACAAGCAAAGCATTCTGATCCCTCCCCCTCAGAGCCATATATGGCACTGCCCCCTTGTGGTCTGTTAAAATTCAAATTCAAGCTCTGTTTTTATTGGCTGATTCGAATTCAAGCTCGGTTTTTATTGGCTGGTTACAAACTTTGTTTTTATTGGCTGGAAAATGGCGGGTCACTTTTTCTTTTTAGAAATGCTTATTTACCACCTGGAGAAGCAAGGGGACAATATTTTTTTTTAGTTTTTTTCAGAGATTACCTCTCTAACATCAGTCTAGTGACAGAGTGAAGAAATATGTTAAAAATATATTGTTAGAAAAGTTACATATAGCAGCTTTAAAGAGAGAGATCTTCAGCCTGGTGACAGAGTTCTTCTCCGAAACCTCACTCCAAGAGGTGGACCTGCAAAGATCCAGTCTTATTGGGAGAACCAGGTCTACAAAGTGATAGAGAGGAAAACAGATGACAGCCCAGTGTATCGGATCTGTCCTGAAACTGGTCAAGGGAGAGACAAGGTGGTGCACAGGAATCTCCTACTACCCTGTGACTTCCTACAACTAGAAAAGCCACCAACACAGACTGTTAAGCCCCAAAAAGATGCTCCAACTGTTACAAAGAAAAGGCTGAGATGTCCATGTGCACAGCAACATCCAGGAAATGGTGACACATCAGTTGATGACAGTAGCACATACCAGTGGTACTTCAGGAAGACTCCAGGGAGACATTGGCAGACTCCGCTCAACCCCATGGCAGCGCCGTTCCAGCCTGAACCAAGTCTTCATGTTCAAGAAGAGGATGTGCCACTACAGAGCGAAGAGGATGTGCCACTACAGAGCGAAGAGGATGTGCCACTACAGAGCGAAGAGGATGTGCCACTACAGAGCGAAGAGGAACACTCTGACATTGACTTTGGAAGGTCAGAGAGCGGTGAGGCAGTGATTGACATTACAGATGCCAATAAAGGTGAGACTGACTCTGTGAGAAAGCGACCCCATAGACAAAGTAAAAAACCACTTATATTGAGTTATGACACTTTAGGTCAGCCTACCTTGGTTCAGAGGGACTGCAAGGTGACTAAGACTCAGGTTATTGAGAGTAATGCCTTCTGGAGACCATGGGCTGTGGGACTGTGTTAATGCTAAGTTTTAATGTACAGTAATATGTAGGGGTGTAACGAGATCTCGCGATATTAAACTCCCACGATATCTCTCGTTGAGAGGTAACGTTGTCTCGCGAGATGCTAATGCTAGCAGAGCCCCTAGCAAGTCAGCGTCACGGACAGCATGGCTTCGCCGGATGAAGTTGCTATAGAAGACGCCCCAACTACTGATGGAGGGTGCCGCAGACGCCTCTACATTGATGGAGGGTAACGGCGCTGCCGACGCTGCCCCGAATGTAAAGACACGCGTGTAAACACCGGTGTGACCGGTGTTGCCAGATAGAGTCCCACCCACCCAAAGCAATCTCTACCCGCAAAAGTCAGAAGGAAAATCGCGGTGAACCGCCCAATCTGGCAACACTGGTGAGTGACGGCTGCAGAGTCAGTTTTGGAAAGTCCTGCGTGAATATCTATTTTTTTAAACAAAGTTGAACGTTCTAAGGTCTAAGGAGATTCAATCAGTAAAATGAAGACATCAGTTGGGTTTGTAATACATGTTAAAACAGAATAAAAGCCTTTTTGCGGCATAAAACCGATCTTTGAAGTTTTCTTGAACTAATGTTAAAATCTCGTCTCGTTCTCGCGAGATCTGTAATTTTCTCGTCTCGTCTCGTGAGTTTTGTGTATCGTTACACCCCTAGTAATATGTAATCAGAAATGTCAGGAGACATTTAATTTTGTGGGGGAGAGTGTGGCACTATGAAAGAGAACAAGGCATGAAAATAGTAGCCCCCCATTTTATTTGTTTGCTAAAGATTACTGACAGCCAGAAACTAGCGTTATAATTCATTGTGCCTTGTAGTGTATGGGTTTCGCCATCAGAGGGCGCTCAGTGCTTTATAGAACGGACGTTGACGCTCTGTTAGGCAGAGGAAATCAGCCGTTGCTAGGAAACCAGCTTACAGCAGATATTAGGAGCAGCTATTGTAACCGTTGTGCTTTTCTGTTCACAGGTAAGCTGAATCATAAACAAAATACAGTATATGTATTGTTTGGGTTTGGTTAAGGACGATGTGTTGGGGTGGATGTACAGTTACGTTAAAAGTGAATACTGTGTGTCGGTTTACTGTTGTGCCATTTGTTGGCTGTTCAGGAAATCAGCCGTTGCTAGGAAACCAGCTTACAGCAGATATTAGGAGCAGCTATTGTAACCGTTGTGCTTTTCTGTTCACAGTTAAAAACTAAATAAATATGCTACACCAGAAGTGACCAGGCCCATCATTTTCAACGGTGTAACATTTACACCATTCCGGGTGACTGGTGCTGTGTGCTGATCCAAAACCCAGGTCTTGCCAAACTAAATCCATAAAAGAGAGAGGTCCTTATGGTTGACTCCCAGAAGATGTTAAAACATTTAGAGCTTTCAGTCGGTTCTTTAAGGAACAAATTAAACATGTTGCAGAGTCTTCTAAACTTGTTCCAGCTTTTTTATCAGCTGTGAGGAAAATGCAAAAATGATCATATTGGAAGAATGTATTTCCACAAACATTCATTACTCTTAAGAGCCTTTTTACTTGTCTCCATAATAAACCAGCTCCAGACTGAACAGAACTTAATTCAGCTTATTTATATAGCACCAAGGCACAACAGAAGTTGTCTCAGGGCACTGTACAGAAACACCTTGTCATACACATGCACAAAAAAAGTATGTTATCTTTCTAAGGAAGCCAGCAGATTGCATTGAATCTTCACTTCATCACGGTCTTCCATCATGAGCAAGAACAATGGCAACAGTGGGGAAAAAAAACTGCCTTTTAACAGGAAGAAACCTCCAGCAGAACCAGGCTTAGGATGAGCGGCAATCTGCCTCAATCTGCTGGGGTTTGAGAGGACAGGAAGGAGAAACAGGGTTTGCTGATGATACCACATTTTTTTGTTTGGGTAAAGATATAGAGCAGATATTGGAATTAATGATGGAGTTTGTTAAAATTCAAACTTGGTTTAAACTTAATAAATTATCATTAAACTTGGATAAAACTAATTACAAGATATTTAGTAATAAAAAAATAACTGTTAATGTTCAATTTCAAATTGAGGATGTTGAGATTTGTATAGTTAATGAAGTGAAATTCTTGGGTGTCATCATTGATGAAAAACTGACATGGAAACAACATATAAATTCTGTGAAAATGAAAATATCTAAATCTATTGTGATACTTTACAGAGTCAGGGATCTATTAAATGACAAAGCACTGTATTTGTTGTATAACACAATTATTGTTCCACATTTAATTTATTGTGTTAATGTTTGGGGGAAAGCGTGTAAAACAATTACAAAGCCTATTTTTATTTTACAGAAAAGAGTTGTAAAAATTATCACAAGAACACAATACTGTCATCCATCAAGCACATTATTTTATCAAATGAAATGACTGAAGTTCCATGATTTGGTAGATTATAATATTTTATCAGTTATGTATAGAGCTCAGAATAATGCACTACCTTTAAATATCCAAATGTATTTTGTAAAAAGACAAAGTAGTTACAATCTTAAGGGGACAGACATATTTGTAAAACCACAGTATAGAACCAGTTTGAAGGGACGGTCTGCCTTAATTCAGGGAATAGGATTGTGGAATGGTTTGGAGAATGATGTAAAAAAAGAAAAAAAGCCAAGTCAATGTTTGTATTCAAGAGAATGATCAAAACCGAATTGTTGGAAAAAAATATATACTTCCTCTACCTTTAATTTTATATTTTGTTTAATTTCATTTCATATATGTAAATTGTTTTGTATTTTATTTTAAAATGAATAAATTAAATAAAAACAAATAAATAAAAATAAATAAACAGACACAGAATGGCAGGTCCAGGTGAACTTTCTATTGGAGGAAAGACAAAAAAAAAACATGTTAAGACAGAAATGATTACAAATACAAATGGGAAGAGTAAGTTAAGACAGCAGCAGAGTGAGGAAATGTGGTCAATTTGTCCTCTAGTAGTCAAAGCTTACAGCAGCATATCTAAGGGATAGCTCAGGAAACCCAATCCAACCCTAACTATAGGATTTATTCAAAAGGAAAATCTTAAGCCTAATCTTAAAACAAAATGTCTGGGATGGGAAGGTCGTGGATGTTTTTCACTTACTAAAGTTAAAAGTTATAGATGCATGCAAGTTAAGAGTTGTTTTGTCTGAACAAAGTAGAGTCTGCAAGTGCACGGAGCATGCACACCTGATAAACTTCAAGGCCTCTAATGCTTGTCTTTTTCAATTGCTGCTCCTCTTGCAAGATTAAACCTGGGTGGTAAAGATCTTCTAGTTTCCTTGTGTGACAGTTATTTAATGAGTTGATGATAGGATAATTAAAATATCCAACAGTCAGCCTCACAGACAGAATCTGGAGAAACTGAGCTACAAACTTCCAACAAGAACCAAGAAATATGATCAGATTACATAAAAAAAGGCGTTCAATACAGGATCAACTGGACTTTATTTGTTGCAGAAAACGTTTCGACTTCTGTCCAGAAGTCTTTTTCAATTCTGAATGAATGGAAGCTGTGAGACCGAGAAGTTTTATACAGGCTGACATGCCACGCACCAACATATGAAATTGGAAACTGAAATAACACCACAAAATACGTAACATGCCTATTCTATTTAGGCCCTGTTTACACGGACACTGTGTGGGGGAAACGCAACTTTTGGGTATGTTAATTAGGTGGAAAGTTTTGCGTTGACATGGGCGAATTCTGTGGATACGACTCTCTCCCCCCCACCCCCCGTACTCATGAATTTACTGTAGTTACCATGCTGGGCCTGTAGATGGCGCTGTGATCTTTGGAACCTTCACTACTGCGCATGCGCCACTGCTGCCTGCCTGAGGTAAACAAAGCACACGAGGCAGCCTGTTTTCCTCTCTGGCTAAAAGTTCAGCTACTACAAGTTGTTGTCAACAAGTTAACAACAAGTTAAAGCTGGAATTTGGATAAGAGTCAACAGATCTGACACCAAGTGGGACCGCTTCATCTGCACACCAGTTGCTGACTGGACGTCTGGACCGGAACCGAGTCAACATGTCTGACTTTAGTCCGTGAGAATCAGCTGATTTACAGCAGCGCTACAAGGTAAACCATGTTCTTAATAATGTTTCCTTGTGTTTAGTTCGATCACAGAACAACCAACTGAGGTTTTATTTTTATTTTTTTCCTGCGAGGTCGAAGCTGTTCCACGAAGCGGACCGGCGGTTCGGATGTGGGTCCAGTGGGATGAAAACAACAGAGTCCAGTTCATTAAAGTTCGGTTAACGTGTTTTTAAAAGTGTTCAATTTAATTCTCAGTGTTTGTGACATGAGTTTGTGGTGTTGAATAAATAAATAAATTAAAAATCAACCTGGTGTCTTCATTTTCAACATGCAGCATGTTAGGCATGACGTAACGAGTCCAGATAGCTTCATTTAGCTCAGATAAATGTAAATATCTCCCACGCTAACATAAATACTGTTTATTATTGTTAAACTGTTAATATATAGCACATTTAGTATGTTATAGTGCAGCGTGACACGTGAAATGTCCGACTGCCTCGTTAACAGACAACTGGATCCAGGCAGCTGGCTCTCTTCCAACACAGATGCAGGTAAGGTGTAGAATAATTAAATATGAGAATCAAAATATATTCCATCAGCTATAGTTCAGAAAGTGGTGCGTGTGTCCACTGTCCAGTCCACCGCCATTGTTAAAATGCCGGCTGTCTGCGCGTGCGTGCTGCGTGCATGTGTTCAAACAAAAGCTCCACGGGAGATGTTTACATTATCAACGGGGGGTCAGCGAAAAACTTCCACCTTGAGAGCAGGGTCAGAAAAGTATCGGTGTCATCGAGGGGGGCCAGCAGCGTCGTGTAGGCGATAAGCAAAGTCGCAAAGAGAAAGTAGCGGTTACACTCAAAATACGCGCCGTGTAAACAGGCCCAAAGACTGGTAGTGCATGCGAAAAAAGGTCAGAACAGAACTACCATTGACAGGTAATGCTCCAGCGCTGACTGGATGCAGGTGCTGCTTATTGGTACTCAGATGTGGCTGCAGGGAGCTGACAGAGCAGAACTCCCACACATTTGGGTTTCCCTCTTGGGCCTTTTGCTTTTGCAACCTAATCTGTGTTATGTTCAAACTGTGTCCACTCAGTTTAGTGGAAATATTTTGGAACTGGCCCTGATTTGTCTCCCAGTGACTTCCTGGAGTTGTGTTTGTGTCATTGAATAGGAGCTCGGTTGACTCAGGTTTGACGGTTAAATCAACACTTCCTACAGAAGCTCGGCGGAGTAAATCACTCATAGTTTGACTGCTTTAAATAAACTTATAGGAGCTCGGTTGACTCAGGTTTGACGGTTAAATCAACACTTCCTACAGAAGCTCGGCGGAGTAAATCACTCATAGTTTGACTGCTTTAAATAAACTTTGAGTTTTTAGCACAACACTGATATTTCTTAGTAATGGAGGACCAGCTGAATTTAAATAAATAAAAAAAATCATGCTTAAGAAGTGAAAGACAACCTAATCAAAGAAATGCACTTTGAAAAACTGACAATGTGAGATTCTATCCATCCATTCATTATGGCTCTTCTTCTTCTTGTAGTGCTGTGGCTCACCTCTGGGGGCGCTGTGTCATATACAATATATGAAGTAGGTGGTTGGTGCATGCCCTTTGCTGTCCCTCTTTATATCGCCAATATACATGTTTGATTACAGATGTGTTGCACATGCTGATGTTCTACAGTTTGTCTAATATATTGAATGAATGTTTGTGACATATTTCTTCTTTCTAATCAGTCATTATACACGCTGAAAAACACGGGAGGTGCGGCAGAATACACCTTGCTGCACTGATAAGGGGAAGCGCTGCCTATTCCATAGCTGCCCAATAGATACAATGAATCAGGTGCAGTCTCTGCATTCTTCTATTACACAGAGGGTCAGAGGTGTGTAGCAAATTGGTGCACTTATTTACATTTGTTTAGAGAAAATAGAAAATCATATCTCAAAACTAAAGGATTTTTCTAATTTCATAATCGTTCCAAACTCATTCATCACCTGTAGTGTGTGTGAGGAAACGGGATGGCACGCTAAGACTTTGCATTGACTACAGACAGTTGAATCAGAAGACCGTGCCTGACCGCCACCCGCTTCCGCGCATCCGGGACCTCCTGGACACGCTGGGCGGCCACAGCTGGTTCAGCATTCTGGACCAAGGTAAAGCTTACCACCAGGGGTATATGGCTGAGGGTTCACGCCATATGACTGCCTTCGTCTCACCCTGGGGGCTATATGAGTGGGTAAGGATTCCTTTTGGTCTCAGTAATGCCCCCGCTGCTTTTCAACGTAGTATGGAAGAAATGCTAGACACCCTGCGTGATGATTGTTGTATTCCGTATCTGGATGACATCCTTTGCTATTCAAAGGGGTTCACTGAACATGTTGAGGCACTGCGCAAGGTCCTCAGAGCTCTTCAGCAACATGGGGTTAAGCTTCGCCCAACCAAATGTGAACTGTTCAAAGCAGAGGTCAGATATGTGGGTAGGCTGGTTTCAGAAAAGGGAGGTCTGAATCAATCCAAAAGTCTATGAAGCTGTCAAGTCACTCAGTCAGAGGACGCCAACGAACGTGGGTGAGTTAAGAAAACTGCTTGGGTTTTTAAGTTATTATAGGGCCTACATTCAAGATTTTTCCAGGATTGCTAAACCTTTGTACAGCCTCCTACAAGTCAAAGGGAGTCCTGAAAACACTCAGACCAAGTCCAAGAAAACCCGAAGTGCTCAGCTGCCCTCAAGGGCTCCTATCAGCTGGACAGGTGAGCACGACCACATCCTGAGGCAGCTCATTGACACTCTGTCCGACCCACCTGTGCTTGCCTACCCCGACTTCGAACTGCCCTTTGTTTTACATACTGACGCATGTGAGAAAGGGCTCGGGGCTGTGTTGTATCAGAGGCAGGGGGGGAAATTAAAAATCATAGCATATGGCTCAAGAACTCTGACCCCAGCTGAAAAAAACTATTGTTTACATTCCGGTAAGCTAGAGTTCCTAGCCCTTAAATGGGCCATTTGTGAGAAGTTCAGGGATTATTTATTTTATGCCCCAGAGTTCACGGTGTATACCGACAATAATCCCCTTACATATGTAATGAGCACTGCAAAGTTAAATGCGACAGGACATAGGTGGGTAGGAGAGCTTGCAGATTTCCGGTTTAACATCAAGTACCGACCTGGTAGAGTTAATGTGGACGCTGACACTTTGTCACGCCTTCCGCTGGACATTGATAGTTATGTTGGAGAATGTACAGAGGAGCTTAGCCGAGACATTGTTTGTGCAACATGGGAAGGGAGTGAGGCAGCAAAGAAGAGTGATGTTGCCTATGTAGCTGCCTTAAACCTGGCTCAAGACATTGGGTCGGACACTAGGCCAGACGCACCAGCCTTACCTAGCATTAGCCATGAAGAGCTAGTGAGAGCACAAAGACAAGACACGACAATTAAAGAACTCCTCAGGTTAAAAGAGACCAAACCCACACTAACTGACAGAGACAGACAAAATGCAGATGGGTTAGTGCGGAGGTTAATGCGTGAGTGGGGGAAACTTAAGATGGAGAATGAGCTACTTTACAGAGAAGCTGGGGGTAGAAAACAGCTTGTACTGCCTGCAGAGTACAGGCCCTTGGTGCTGAAACTCCTTCATAAGGACATGGGTCACCTCGGTGCTGAAAGAGTTATCAACCTGGCCCGAGATCGCTTCTACTGGCCCTTTATGAAGAAGGACATTGAAGCTTATGTGACGAGACAATGTCCCTGTATAAAACAAAAGAAACCCACCACACACGTCAGGGCACCCATGGGGAGCATCAGTTCCAGTGCACCCATGGAGCTAGTATCCATTGACTTTATGCATCTAGAAAAGAGCAGAGGTGGTTACGAATACATACTTGTTGCAGTTGACCACTTTACACGGTTCGCCCAGGCGTGGCCGACCAGAAACAAGTCAGCTAAAACTGCTGCGGAGAAACTATACAACGATTTTATTCCTCGTTTTGGGTACCCTGCTAGACTACATCACGACCAGGGCCGTGAATTTGAAAACTCACTGTTTAGGGGACTACAGCAGCTGTCAGGTGTCAGTCACTCACGTACAACACCATACCACCCACAGGGAAACCCTGCCGAGCGATTTAATCGCACCTTACTACAAATGCTGAGAACTCTTGAGGAGGCAGAAAAGGATAACTGGAAAGACTTTCTGCCCCAAGTTGTCCATGCATATAATTGCACAAAACATGAGGCCACAGGGTTTGCCCCACATTTCTTAATGTTTGGACAGCATCCCCGCTTGCCCGTGGACCTCATGTTTGGACTCAACACAGAGGAGGACAGTGAAACACCATATGGATATGTTCAAGAGTGGGCAAGGAGGATGAAAGAGGCTTATC
>JBBPBX010081614.1:0-15915 GCA_038048925.1 Garcialebias charrua | reverse complement strand
TAAATGTATACATTGATTTTGCATTTTTAACATCACTCTCCAGAACATTCCACAATCGAACTCCCTGAATTGAGGTAGACCGTCCCTTTAAGCTGGTTCTGAATTGTGGTTTGATGAATATCTCTGTCCCTTTGAGATTGTAATAACTTTGTCTTTTTATAAAATTTCTTTGGATATTTAAAGGTAATGTGTTATTATGAGCCCTATACATAACTGATAAAATACTATATTCTACCAATTCCTGGAATTTCAATAAATTTAGCTGAAGAAACAAGGTGTTTGATGGGTGACTGAAATGTTTTCTGGTGATTACTCTTACAGCTCTCTTTTGTAAAATAAAAACAGGCTTTGTAATTGTTTTGCACGCTTTTCCCCAAACCTCAATACAATAGATTAAATGTGGAACAATGATTGTGTTATACAACATATACAGAGCTTTATCAATTAAAAAATCCCTGACTTTATACAGTACTGCAATTGATCTAGCTATTTTTGTTTTAATGGAATTTACATGATGTTTCCATGTCAGTTTGTCATCAATGATAACACCCAGAAACTTCACTTCACTCACTTTACAGATCACAACATCTTCAATTTCAAATGGATCGTCAACAATTCTCTTTTTGTTACTGAATATCATGTAATTAGTTTTATCTAAATTCAAAGATAATTTGTTTAATTTAAACCAAGTTTGTATTTTTATAAATTCTGTTTTCATCATATCCAAAATCTGTTTTATGTCTTTACCCGAACAGAAAAATGTGGTGTCATCGGCAAAAAGAACACATTTAAGAAGTCCTGACACATTTACCAAGTCATTCACATATAAAATAAATAACTTTGGTCCAAGCACAGAGCCCTGAGGAACTCCACAAGTGATATCACGGAGGTCAGATCTAACATCATTTATTTGCACAAACTGTTTCCTATCTTTCAAATAGCTAGATACCCACTGTAATGCTGGTCCTCTAATACCATATTTATTTAGTTTTTCAAGGAGAATGGTGTGGTCAATGGTATCAAATGCTTTTTTTAGATCAACAAAAACACTAACACAGTACTGTTTATGATCGACAGCATTAGTTATTTGTTCCATTAAATCCATGAGAGCCATTGATGTAGAGTTTTTTTCCTCTAAACCCATACTGACTGCTACTTAAAATATTTTGTTTATCAATAAATTGATCCAATCTGGTCACAAATAGTTTTTCTAGAATTTTTGAGAACTGTGGTAACAAGGATATTGGCCTATAATTATTGAATACACATTTATCACCATTTTTAAAAAGAGGAATTACCTTTGCTACTTTCATGTTATCTGGAAATATTCCTGTTGAAAAAGATAAATTGCATATACAGTATATGTAAACGGTTCAATAACATAACTCATTATTTCTTTTACGAACATCATATCCATGTCCACCCAGTCTTTTGATCTCTTGTCTGAGAGATTTTTTACCATTTTCATAATTTCCTCTTTGTTAGTTCCATTAAGAAAAATACTGTTGGTGCAGCTTTTAATTGAATGACACACATTATTATCTACTTTTGGTATTTTAGCTGCAAGGCTTGATCCAATATTTACAAAATATTGATTAAATTCATTTACGATATCATTCTCATCATGTATTTCTTTGTCATCTTTCACAAAATATTTTGCAATGTTCGTTTTCGCTTTATGACTTTTTAGAACATCATTTATAACTCGCCATGTTGTTTTAGTGTCACCATTACTCTTGTTTAATAAATCACTATAGTATTCTTTCTTGCATTTTCTTATAATCATTACCAATTTATTTTTATATTTTTTATATTTTTCTTCAGCTTGTTGTGTTCTCGTTTTTAAGAAACATGAATACAAGTAATTTTTTTTACAAGCATTTCTCAACCCTTTAGTCATCCAAGGTTGGTCGACAATATTTCTTTTTCTACGATTTCTTTGCACACAATTCTTTTCATACAGAGCTTCTAAAATATTCATAAATTCATCATATGATCTGTTAACATCATCAATATACACGTCCTTCCAGTTTTGCTTCTGTAAATCATCTTTTAATTGATCCATAGCTTTTTTTGATGTGTTTATTATTTTTTTCTTAATTGTAACTTCTTTTGTAATGTTTTGATCATTTCTGTAGATAGTGAAAACTGGTAAATGATCACTTAAATCAGTTGTTAAGATACCACCTGTCACATCCCCATTTGTTATATTTAGACACATTGAAACATAAGAGTGACAGGCAAATCAAAAAATTATATTTGAATTAACTAAATAGGCTAGAAAACAGGGCAGCTGAACAAGACTTGATGTGAATAAAATTAACAAGAGGACCTACTGCTAGAACTGGCATAATCAGGATAAACTAGTGGGAACTGGAGGATCTCACAAAGACTGAAAACAACCAAAGAGAACTTAAACACAAATGTAGTGGTTAGTGAGTGAAGACAGGTGTGTCAATTACTAACAAAGTGCAAGTGGGGTAGGAGGAAATACTATAGAAAACACCTAGTGGTAAAAAGATTTTCCAAAACAACACTTGGTTATGTTTAAGTTGTGAAATAATGGATTTCATAAATACAAAGAAAACAGTTTTTGTGGTCAAACACTCTAAAATTGTATTTACTTGAATTTTGGTCAGACACTACAGTTAGATGTCAGTAAACATGTGACCAGTGGTGGGCAACGCTAATCAAAAAATTAGTTCCACAATTTCTAAAACGCTTATTAATTTTTTTAGGTCCACAATTTCAAAAGCACAAATGTCTTATGAAAATTAGGGGAAGCTAATCTAATCCGCTATTTATATTCGACAATTGGTAGCCGGCAGCGTTATGCAATATTTGCACTACATTGCCAACTGAAAAGTAACTAAAATGATCCTAAAAGGATGAAATTACAAAAATCAAAGGATTTATTTAATACTTTACGTACATATATTCTATTCGGCCACGAAATTAACAAAAAAGAGAATGATCTTTTAATCCCTAAAACCACTTTTAAATCTCAAATACACGGGTGTGTCGCCACCGCATTTATACATAAAAGTAACCCAAATACATAAAACTAACGACTCACCGTCGAGTGGTCGACACAAAACACACAATAAAATCCTCCGGCCGCGTTAATTTGGCTTGAAACAGCGGGGTTCTCTGCGGATTTATCCAGCACAACCAGCTAGACACAGAGTTAGCGTCCAGTTCACCTCTGACCCGGAAGATGTCAAGATTCTATAGGTAGTCAACAGATTTAATGAAAAGTAACTAAAATACATAAAACTAACGACTCACCGTCGAGTGGTCGACACAAAACACACAATAAAATCCTCCGGCCGCGTTAATTTGGCTTGAAACAGCGGGGTTCTCTGCGGATTTATCCAAGAAACCCAGCACAACCAGCTAGCCACAGAATTAGCCCCCGAGTTCACCTCTGACCCGGAAGATGTCAAGATGGAATAGTCCATTTTTTAGTAGGGGGATACAGAAATCGACCGGTTTTTGTATTGCGTATTTAATGATCGTTTTCATCGTAACTATAATTATTTTTATGTTAAATGTACATTAACAAGCAGGATCAATGTTAGGGATGTAGGTGACTGGCCGGGGCGCGGCGGGGCCGGTGCCCCTGCTGATTGGGATCCCCAGGCAACGGCATCATTTGCCTACATGGTAGATCCGAGTCTGTTCTCCGCTCTGCTCCCTCCCCCTCCAACCCTCCCTCCTCTCTGCTCTTTACGGTGGGGAAAAAGGTAAAACAAGCAGCTACGGAGCCAGCATAAGAGCCTGTAAATAAGTTTATTGGTTTCTTCCCATGGGCTCACCACCTGTGGGAGGGGCCAAAGGGGTCGGGTGCAATGTGAGATGGGTGGCGGCCGAGGGCGGGGACCCTGGCGGTCTGATCCTCGGCTACAGAAGCTGGCCATTGGGACATGGAATGTCACCTCTCTGGTGGGGAAGGAGCCTGAGCTAGTGTGTGAGGTTGAGAGGTTCCGACTAGAAATAGTCGGACTCACCTCAACGCATGGCTCTGGCTCTGGAACCAGTTTCCTTGAGAGGGGTTGGACACTCTTCCACTCTGGAGTTGCCCCTGGTGAGAGGCGCCGAGCAGGAGTGGGCATACTGGTTGCCCCCCATCTTGGTGCCTGTACGTTGGGGTTCACCCCGGTGAACGAGAGGGTAGCCTCCCTTCGCCTACGTGTGGGGGGACGGGCTCTGACTGTTGTTTGTGCCTATGCACCAAACGGCAGCTCAGACTACCCACCCTTTTTGGAGTCCTTGGAGGGGGTATTGGAGAGTGCGCCTCCTGGGGACTCCCTTGTTCTACTGGGGGACTTCAACGCTCACGTGGGCAATGACAGTGAGACCTGGAGGGGTGTGGTTGGGAGGAACGGCCCCCCTGATCTGAACCAGAGTGGTGTTCTGTTATTGGACTTCTGTGCTCGTCATGGATTGTCCATAACGAACACCATGTTTAAGCATAAGGGTGTCCATATGTGCTCTTGGCACCAGGACACCCTAGGTCGCAGTTCGATGATCGACTTTGTTGTCGTCTCATCTGATCTGCGGCCGCATGTCTTGGACACTCGGGTGAGGAGAGGGGCGGAGCTGTCAACTGACCACTACCTGGTGGTGAGTTGGCTCCGATGGTGGGGGAGGATGCCGGTCAGACCTGGCAGACCCAAACGTATCGTGAGGGTCTGCTGGGAACGTCTGGCAGAGTCTCCCGTAAGACGGAGCTTTAACTCCCACCTCCGGGAGAGCTTTGAACACGTTCCGAGGGAGGCGGGGGACATGGAGTCCGAGTGGGCCGTGTTCCGCGCCTCTATTGTCGAGGCAGCTTATCGGAGCTGTGGCCGCAAGGTTGTTGGTGCCTGTCGAGGTGGCAACCCTCGAACCCGGTGGTGGACACCGGCAGTGAGGGATGCTGTCAGGCTGAAGAAGGAGTCCTATTGGGCCTTTTTGGCTTGTGGGACCCCGGAAGCAGCTGATAGGTACCGGCAGTCCAAGCGGCATGCGGCTCGGGTGGTTGCTGAGGCAAAAACTCGGGCGTGGGAGGAGTTCGGAGAGGCCATGGAGAATGACTTCCGTACGGCTTCGAGGCGATTCTGGTCCACCATCCGGCGTCTCAGGGGGGGAAAGAGGTACGAGACCAACACCATTTATGGTGGAGGTGGCGTGCTGCTGACCTCAACTCGGGATGTTGTGAGTCGGTGGGCGGAATACTTCGAAGACCTCCTCAATCCTACTGGCACGTCTTCCACTGAGGAAGCAGAGCCTGGGGACTTTGGGTCGGGTTCTCCGATCTCTGGTGCTGAGGTCGCCGAGGTGGTTAAAAAGCTCCGCGGTGGCAAGGCTCCGGGGGTGGATGAGATTCGCCCGGAGTTCCTTAGGGCTCTGGATGTTGTAGGGTTGTGTTGGCTTACGCGACTCTGCAATATCGCGTGGACATCGGGGGCAGTTCCCTTGGATTGGCAGACTGGGGTGGTGGTTCCCCTATTTAAAAAGGGGGACCGTAGGGTGTGTTCCAACTATAGGGGGATCACACTCTTAAGCCTCCCTGGTAAGGTCTATTCAGGGGTTCTGGAGAGGAGGGTCCGTCGGATAGTCGAACCTCGGATTCAGGAGGAGCAGTGTGGTTTTCGTCCTGGTCGTGGAACACTGGACCAGCTCTACACCCTCAGCAGGGTCCTGGAGGGTGCGTGGGAGTTTGCCCAACCAGTTTACATGTGTTTTGTGGACTTGGAGAAGGCATTCGACCGCGTCCCTCGGGGGGTTCTGTGGGGGGTACTCCGGGAGTATGGGGTACCAGGCCCTTTGATAAGGGCTGTTAGGTCCCTGTACGACCGGTGTCAGAGCTTGGTCCGCATTGCCGGCAGTAAGTCAGGCTCGTTTCCGGTGAGAGTTGGACTCCGCCAAGGTTGCCCTTTGTCACCGATTCTGTTCATAACTTTTATGGACAGAATTTCTAGGCGCAGCCAAGGTGTTGAGAGGATCCGTTTTGGTGACCTTAGAATCGCTTCTCTGTTTTTTGCAGATGATGTGGTCCTACTGGCTTCATCAGTTCGTGATTTACAACTTTCACTGGAGCGGTTTGCAGCCGAGTGTGATGCGGCCGGGATGAGGATCAGTTCCTCCAAATCCGAGGCCATGGTCTTGAGCCGGAAAAGGGTAGCATGCCCTCTCCGGGTCGGGGAGGAGGTCCTGCCCCAAGTGGAGGAGTTTAAGTATCTCGGGATCTTGTTCACGAATGAGGGAAAACTGGAGCGTGAGATCGATAGGCGGATAGGTGCAGCGTCCGCAGTGAAGCGGGCGCTGTACCGGTCTGTCGTGGTGAAGAGAGAGCTGAGTCAAAAGGCAAAGCTCTCAATTTACCGATCGATCTACGTTCCCACCCTCATCTATGGTCATGAGCTTTGGGTTATGACCGAAAGAACAAGATCTCGGATACAAGCGGCTGAAATGAGTTTTCTCCGCAGGGTGGCTGGACTCTCCCTTAGAGATAGGGTGAGAAGCTCAGTCATCCGGGAGGGACTCGGAGTAGAGCCGCTGCTTCTCCACATCGAGAGGAGCCAGTTGAGGTGGCTCGGGCATCTGGTTAGGATGCCTCCTGGACGCCTCCCTGGTGAGGTGTTCCGGGCACGTCCCACCGGGAGGAGACCCAGAGGAAGACCCAGGATACGCTGGAGGGACTATGTTTCTCGGCTGGCCTGGGAACGCCTTGGGATTCCCCCGGAGGAACTGCTCCAAGTGGCTGGGGAGAGGGAAGTCTGGGCCTCCCTACTTAGGCTGCTACCCCCGCGACCCGACCCCGGATAAGCGGAAGAAGATGGATGGATGGATGGATGGATGGATGGTTTTTACTGATAGATAATTAGTTATTAGCGGTACTGCATTTTAAATAAAAATAGCACAAATCCGCTTATGAATAATAAAAGTTAGTCAAACCACAAAAACGCTGACAAAAAGTTTAGGTCCGTTGTAAGCGGATTAGCGCTTTAGCGCTCTCTAGCGGTCTGTGCCCACCTTTGCATGTGACTATGGAGGACGTACTGTATGTGAAAGTTTACACTGAGTTAAACCGTACTTCATGAACAAGCCACAATTTATTGAAACGTTAGCTTCCACTTTACTTAAGTTTATCCATTCCATTGCTATTCCTTCTTGAGTTTCTTAAGAAGATTAAAAAAAGTGTACTGTATTTGTATGTGGTAATGCTACACGCTCACATTCAGGGACCTAAATCAACCCCTACAAAAACTCAATCAAGTCTGCCGGATAATAACTCATGCAGCCTTCATCTTTTAACGGGTATGAAAGTGTTCCAAGCATCAAACAGTGCCCCTGGTTACAGACCAAAGATCAGGTTTATATAACCAAAGCTGACATTTTTCTGCTAGCAGGGACAGGGACGTAATTGGAGAACAAACGATCAGGTGAAGTGAATTTGCCGATGAAGAAGTGTCAGTCTTATACAAGTGGTAGCAAGCAGCAGTGCCACTGCATATTTGAAGAATTTCAACATAATGCCAAGCTTTTCAACCCATTCCTATTATAATTTTAGGTAAAGTAAAGATACAGTAACAGTCCTGCTTGCACCTTTTCACACTGGATGACAATCTCAATATGTTCCCCACAACCTACACAAACTTTTAGAAAGTGGTTGGATCAAAGCAAACTTGGAAAACCTCTTTCAGTGTGAAATCAGTTGTGATGCCGCTATACACTCTTAGCACCCACCAAATAGGGTTTTCAGTGTTAAGTTCCTTTTCCATGAGACAACCTCCTGTGTCCTCACTATGCTCTGCAAAATCCTACAACATTCGTCCACAATTGCACTGTGCTGTGGACCCAGCCTTGAAACAATTTACTTAGATTATGTCAGGATGCCTTAGAAGGCTGAATCATGATTCCATCAATATTGAATGTGTGCTTGGATTCTTGACTAAGCATTAGACCAGAATGGTCAGTCCTGCTTCAGAATCTGAATAGGTGTGGGTTCCATGTCATGGATACTGTACCTACATACTCTATGCACAACATTGTGACACATTACCTCTGTTTTTGAGCTTATAAAAAACATTCATTTTTTGGTTCACTTATCAATGGATAAACCATCATAACATCCTTGTGCAAGTTTTGTGCTAGCTCAAAGCCACCGTTGCTCTATCATTCATAATGGGAAGTCATCTGGATTTCTGATACACTCTTGAAGACTTGGACGATCCATCCAGCCATCCATCCATTATCTTTACCCTCTTCTTCTTTCTTGGGTCGCAGGGGTCACTGGTGCCCATGTCCAGCCATCACTGTGCAAGAGGCGAGGGACACCCTGGACAGGTCTTTAATCTATCACAGGGACACAGAGAGACAAATGTGACAAACGACCATTTGCTCTCACTCACACTTAGAGACAATTTAAAGTCACCAATCAGCCTAATATGCATGTTTTTGGTCTGTGGGAGAAAACCGGAGTACCCAAATAAAACTCATGTATGCATGGGGAGAACATGGAAACTCCACCCAGAAAGGCCCCTGGATGAGATTTCCACCAGGGCAACCTACTTGCTGAGAGGAGGCAGCTCTACCAACTGTGCCACCGTGCTGCCTGCAAAGACAACTCATGGGGGAGTGGTGGCGCAGAGGTTAGAAGATGGGCCTGTGATTGGAAAGTTGCAGGTTCAACTCCAGTACTGTCAACATCAAAATGTTGGTGGCAAAGGTGAAACAACCACACCTGCCTCCACCCTCATTTGCCCCACTCTGGGCACCTGAGCAAGGCCCTTAACCCCCACCATCTGCTCCCTAAACAGATCTCTCTTGAAAATGAGTTATTGTGACTCAATAAGACAACCTGTATAAATAAAGGATAAACTAAAAAAAAAAAGTTTGGCTAATTAATTACACTATAGTAGGGTCATCAGTGGGAAGGTAGCTTTATGAACTAATGTTACCATGATGTGAAAAATCGACCCAAAGTTTGTTAGTGTAATCAAATGAGTTGTTAGATGTGTAAAAAGAAGAAGAATGCCAATAGAAGAGTCACTGGAAGACAATGAACAAGGCTTTTATAAATAATTTGATGTTTGTTCAAAGTTCAGTACGGTATATCACCCCATTTCAATAAACTACCGGTAATGTAAAAATTATTTTAAAAAGCTTTTAATATTTGTTTTGAAAGGTGTTAATATTTAAACATTGAGTTTGGCCGTTAATCATCATCAGAAGCATGCAAGTTCAGGCATTATGTTGATCACTAAAAAGGGAAAGAAGAGTAACACACATGTTACCAGGAAAGAACAACACACTGTATCAACTCTGAAGTCAGCAGTAGGTCTTTGCAACCTTCAAGTTTATCCCACCTTGAATCTGAGTTTTTTTCCAGCGGAGTTCACAGCAACTTTGAGGGGTAGGGAAGAGACTTTGAGAAGATAACTTCTACACTGTCGGTTAACTTTGGCACAACAGTGAAAAGACAGAAATTAATCTGTTATCTTCTACAATCAGGTTGAGTCATAAGGTATTTTCTTAGGTAGGTACTGTCTATATATATATATATAAACTGTTATGTATGTGATAAAACTAAACATTGTTCAATGGTACTATTTTATGTTCTATGTGGAAGAATACCAAGTGTGATATGGCGTGGAGGAATCGTTGTTTGACAGTTGGAATCTTTACTTTACAGTTGGAAAAATGTCTAATAGAGTATGAGACGTTACGTTGGAATTCTGCTGGAATTATTATCGTTAAGTTATAAGAAGAAACTTAACAAACTGGCGACGAGGATTGAAACGGATCCCTGATGTGCAAGTAATGACAGGAAGAAAAAAAAACAGAAAAAAAAGGCTAATAATAATAAGGATTACAGAGAACGTGAGTAACGGACACTACACGAAAAAAATGTCGGGAGGTGTTGGACAAATGAACATTTTTGAAAACAACACGGAGGACTGGATAACTTATGTGGAGCGAGTTGAACAGTACTGTCTGGCTAACAAAGTAGAGGATGAGAGGAAAGTTTAGTTTGTTAAGTTTCTTCTTTTAACTTAACAATAATAATTCCAGTAGAATTCCAACGTAACGTCTCATACTTTATTAGACATTTTTCCAACTGTCAAGTAAAGAATCCTTTATTAGACATTTTTCCAACTGTCAAGTAAAGATTCCAACTGTCAAACAAAGATTCCTCCGTGCCATATCACACTTGGTATTCTTCCACATAGAACATAAAATAGTACCATTGAACAATGTATAGTTTTATCACATACATAACAGGTCCTTCCATCCAGCTTTGACAAACCCAAACTTTTGCTCAATAGGAACAAACCTCTAACCAGATATTTGCAACACAAAGCAAATTATTTAAAGCTGGGGTATGTAGTTTATTTTTTAAACATATTTCTTCACTCTGCCCTTATCTCCTGATACATTGATCTTTGACATGTAATCTCTCAAAAAAACTATAGTCCTCTGGCGTCTCCCGGTGGTAATAAAAGCATTTATAAAAAGCCAAGAGCGCCCCGCGGTTAACCAGCCAATAAAAACAGAGTTTACTACCAGCCAATAAAAACAGAGCTTCTTACTTTTCACCCCCTAACCCACGCCCCCCCTCCCCAACCCACGCCCCCGCCTGTCAGCCTGCAGCGAGCCCCGCAGCGAGCCTGCAGCGGCCGCGCAGGTTCTTGTTTAAAGGAGACCACATATAGGTATTTAAAATTTTTATGTTATGTCTGTGTGCTATCTTGACAATATTAATTCATTTTAATACACAAAATAATTCTTAGATAATTAATTATACCCTTTTTAATTCTGCCATTTTTAACTTTCGTTTTGAACGACCGGTTTCTTGAAGTCCACGCCCTTCAACGATCTGTTAACGCCCTCTGTAACAGCCAGTATCTGTAATGTGTTGTTGTTTTAAAATTAGCTCTTTTTTTATTACTCATTTGACTTACTGTTAGTGCTAGCTTAAGATAACTTACCGAAACCCGTCTGAGCGCGCCGCAATTAGCTGCTCCTTTTAGCATGAGACCACCCGAATCCGAAGCTAATGTTAGCTTGTTCCTCTTCCGGTGTTCGCCAGCTCCGCTCGTTGCACGCGGAGATTTTGGGAGTTATCGCTGTTCCAGTCAAGACAACACAAAGTTCACCAAGTGTCTCCCGTAAATTAATCCGTAAGGAGAAGGTCCTCGCTGCTGCGAGGCTGCTGCGAGGGCAGCAGCGAGGCTGTACAGTTGAAGCTCCGCTCCATCGCGCCAGAAGCAGTGTCCCGTTGCCGCTGGTCCCTACGCCGGGGGTCCGCTCGTTTAATTTTTGCCGGCTGCGCGTTGGGAGCGATCGCAAATACACTAAAAATTGAACTAAAACATAAAAATAACAATTATACTTTATTTATAAAGCCATTTAAAAAAAACACAGCTGCAACAAAGTGCTGTACACATGAAATTAAGAACATATAAACAAAAGATGAGATGAAATCATGAAAAACAACAGTCATGTGTTTAATACAGAAGTGGGTTGAGCCTAACCAGGGGTTGCTAGGTGAGGGGCTGGACTCAGGTTTGAGGTGATTGGCTACGGCTTGTGACGTCAATAACTGCAGGAAGTGTGAATCCAGGTGTATTTATCAAAAATAAATAAATCTACTTAGAGTAAATAAACCACTGGGTGCATTTTTTTGGCACAAGGACTGTTTTTTTATGAAGTAAATACCCAAAGTTGAGTAAAAAAACATTAAAAAGTGAATTTTGCATCTGTGGTCCCCTTTAAATAATTTCAAAGCGATGCAAAACTGTTTTGTATGTGACACAAATGTATTAAATATCCCTTCTTCATCCCTGCTCTGAACTTTTATTTTGTTTTTTTTGCCAAAAGTCAAGTGATCGCTTCTTCCCCTCCAGACCTGCACTGACAGAAATGAGGAAGTGGATCAATTTGTCACGAGCAAATTAAATCATGTCCAACGTGGCTGTGTGAAGCTCTGCAGGTTTCAGGGTGTTTTTGTTTTGCTGGACCAGTGGTCCATGTTTTTATTTTATTTTTAGAAGGTTTTATTAACACATAATCACAGAACTTTGCAGCGCTGAAACGGGACATGTAGAGGAGGCGGAGCATTCCAGGCTGCAGCGTGAGTGAGATGGAGCTGAGTCATATATGGCTCTGAGTGAGGAGGGACCAGAAACGTGTCTCTGTTCAAAATGTTTCTAAGTGCCATGTGTTAAAAAGCTGCATACTGAATCTTTAAGGAACAACCTCTACTCAGATATTTGTAACACAAGCAAATTATTTACTCTTAACATTTAAACAGCTTCTTCATAAATGGGTATAATAATAAAAAATCTACAAATTCAGTCTCTGAGGTGCTCTGCGATTTCTCTCAGGGTAACGTCTATAAGTTTGGCCAGAGTCCACTCCATGGTGCTCTGTGTGGAAGTGGAAGGTTCGGCTGTTGGTACACTGATGGTTTCACATGAGCCCTTCACCCCAGAGGATGTAGCAAAATTCAACTCTTCTGAGTCTCGAGATGCAGATGTGACCTCGGGTTGTTCTTGAGTTTTGTCCTTGGGTTGTTCTTGAGTTTTTGGGGTGTCCACATCTAGGATCTGATCAACATGTCTGCGCCAAACTAAGTTGTCTCCAACGTTTATGTTGTATGACAGAGGCCCTGTCTCTATTTTACAGTCTATGCCTGGCCACCAAACATAGCTTCTAGCAAGATTTTTCATCTTGACCACACCCAAATGTCCATCATGAAGTGAATTCAGTACTCTTCTTCTTAGTAGGGGTGGTACTATGACACGGTTACCCCACATGACACATCCTTGACAAACTGATAATTGGTCTTTGCGATTGGAGTATGCTGAGAACTGAGTGTCACTGGAGCATGGCCATCCATTCACAGTAAAATCATATACTTTTGACAAGATCGTGTCTCGACTTGTTTCTCTTTTTATCTGAGCACTTGTTACAGGCAGAGGTTCCATTTGTGCAATGTGAAACACTGTTGCCGGATCCGTAGTTTTGTCAGTGGTTTGCGTTTGTGGAAGACGTGAAAGTCCATCTGCGTTTCCATGTAGTTTGGTACCTTTAAATTCAATGTCGTAGGTGTGTGAGCCCAGGAACAAAGCCCATCACTGTAATCCTGCTGCAGCCATGGTTGGAACACCCTTCTGAGGGTTAAAAATGGACACCAGGGGTCGGTGGTCTGTGATCAGGGTGAAGTGTCTTCCATATAAATATAATAATAATAATAATAATAATTAATTCAATTTATAACGCACTTTTCATTACTGAAAATCTCAAAGTGCTACACATATATTGAATGCTACACACATTCATAAACCGGTGGCGGCAGACTACCATGCAAGGTGCTTTCCAGTCCTACCGGGAGCAACTCAGGGTTAAGTGTCTTGCCCAAGGACACAACGACACATGGTGCGGGTCCCGGGAGTCGAACCGCCAACTTTCCGATCGGGAGACGACTGCCATTACCACTACACCACGGCCGCCCATTATTGATTGAACTTCTTCACACCCCACACCAGACTTAATGCTTCTCTGTCTATTTGCGCATAATTACGTTCGACTGCATTTAGGGACCTTGAGGCAAAAGCGATCGGTCGTTCTGATCCATCAGGCATTTTGTGAGATAGTACTGCACCGATGCCATATGGAGAGGCATCACATGCCAGGCGGAGGGGATGGTTTGAGTCAAAGTGTGCTAGCACCTCCTCTGATGTAACGAGTTGCTTAGCGCTGTTAAATGCCTATTCACATTCTTTTGTCCAGGTCCACGTCACGTTTTGCTGCAGCAGTTTGTGTAGTGGGTGCAGAATTGTCGACAGGTTCGGTAGAAACTTTTGATAATAATTAATTAAACCCAAGAATGAGCGTAACTCACTGACATTTCTAGGCTCTGGCGCCTTCAAGACTGCTTCGACTTTGTCTTTGGTTTTGTGAAGTCCACGCCTGTCGATCTGATGTCCACAATACTCGATGGAATCTTTGAAGAACTCACTTTTTTTTTTTTGCTCTCGGTCCATATTTTTCTAGCCTGGCCAGGACTTCTGCTAGATTAGTTAAATGGTTTTCTTCATCAACACCTGTGACGATGATGTCGTCCAGAAAACATTGTGTTCCTGGAATACCCTGAAGAACCTGATCCATGGCACGTTGCCACACTGCTGGAGCACTGCCAATACCAAATACCAGTCGATTATACCGGAATAGGCCTTTGTGAGTATTTATCACTAAATATTTCTTGGATGTCTCTTCTACTTCCATCTGGAGATACGCTTGGGCGAGGTTGATTTTTGAGAAGTGTTTGCCACCTGCCACTGCTGTGAATATGTCTTCAATCCGCGGAAGAGGGTACTGATTTACGCGGAGTACTGGGTTCACTGAAACCTTAAAATCACAGCAGATTCTCACATTGTCACCTGTTTTCTTGCTTACTGGCACTATTGGTGTAGCCCAGTCTGACCATTCCACTTTGGTGAGTATCCCTTGTGCTTCTAAGTGTTGAAGCTCTGCTTCGACCTTGGACCTTACAGCATATGGTACAGGACGTGCTTTGTGAAACCTAGGTTTTGCGTCGCCTTCCAATATGATCTGTGCTTTAATATTTTTTTAAAGTGCCAATTCCTTCTTTGAAAACCGAAGCATGTTCTTCAAGTATCTTTTTCAGTCTTTCTTCGACCGAACTTGCACTCAGGTCTGGTGCCAGTGTCATGGACTTTATATCTTTCCAATTAAGTTGAATATGTTTCAACCAGTCACGTCCAAATAATGGGGCACCACCATTTTTCAGAACATAAAGTTCAAGATTTTGTTTCTTTTTCTCATAATCCACTTCCACTTGTAGTTTTCCTAAAGGAGTTATTCTTTCACCCGTGTATGTCTTTAGTTTCACTGAGGTGTGTTTTAATGTCATTTTTGGAAACTTGGCTCTGTAATCTTCATATGAGATCAGTGAGAGGGCTGACCCAGTATCCAGTTCCATCTTTAACTTAACCCCTTGTACTTTAGGTGTGAGCCATATTGCATCCTTATACGTATTTCTCCTTGTCTTTTATTGTGTGCAACTCAAGGCATGCCAAATCCTCCTGAGAAGAATTTGAGTCAGTGTCATTTGAGTCTGTGTCATTTATTGCATGTAATTTCTTGTTCTTTTTCCACATTTTGTTTTTTTATATTGTTTTGATCTGCACATTTTTGTTTATGTCCCTTTTTATTGCATTGAAGACATTCTTTATCCTTAAACCAGCAATTAGTGGCATCATGTGACTTTTTGCCGCATCTGTCACAGCTCTGTGTTTTATCATTAGGCTGCGCACGCATCTTATTGACGTAGCACGACTGTGAATTTTCCCTGAAGCTCTCCTGCATCTCTTGCTGCGGTTTCCATAGAAATAGCAATTTCTAATGCACAATGTAACGTCAGATTATCCTCTGTGAGCAGTTGTTTCTGTGTGCTTTCATTGTGCATCCCACAGACGAAACGGTCTCTCAGCGCATCTGACAGCCCCTCCCCGAACTGACAGTGTTCTGACAGCCGCCGAAGCTCTGTGATGTACTCCGACGTGGACTCTGTTTTTAACTGATTCCGTTTAGGAAATCTAAATCGTTCAGCTATAACTAGTGGCTTCGGTTGGAAATGTCGTTGGAGAACCTCTGTGATCTCCATGAAACTTTTGTCTGCTGGTTTGGCTGGTGTGATGAGGCTGCGCAGCAAGTTATACGTTTTAGCTCCCATTACGCTGAGTAAAACTGCGACTTTCCTCTCATCCTCTACTTTGTTAGCCAGACAGTACTGTTCAACTCGCTCCACATAAGTTATCCAGTCCTCCGTGTTGTTTTCAAAATAATTTCATTTGTCCAACACCTCCCGACATTTTTTTCGTCTAGTGTTCGTTACTC
>JBBPBX010081613.1:4052-15916 GCA_038048925.1 Garcialebias charrua | reverse complement strand
TTATTTTAATAGTAGTTTGAAGGAACGATCCACAATAATTCAGGGAATAGGAGTGTGGAATGGTTTGGAACATACCGTTAAAAATGCCAGATCACTGTATAAATTTAAGAGACTGATAAAGAGGAGTTTCTTGGAAGAATATGGAAATCGTTAATATATATCTACTTAATTTGTTGTCTGATTTGATTAATGTTAGAGAGTTCAAACATTGATCATTTAAACTTATTACTTTAATGTATTCTGATGAATCATTAACCAGTTTGCTTTACTAAAAGTCTTTCTGTATGAAACAAAACATCTCTGAAGAACATAACTTGTTGCTTCATGCACACAGAACAAAAACACTGATTAGGCCAGCTCATGTTTTAATCACAGATAAGGTTTTGACATTACGTTATTGTTTGTTATGACATTGCCACACTCATGTTTTAATCACAGATAAGGTTTTGACATTACGTTATTGTTTGTTATGACATTGCCACACTCATGTTTTAATCACAGATAAGGTTTTAACATTACGTTATTGTTTGTTTTTACACTGCCACGTTTTCCATGTGCTATCTGAAACTGTCATCCTGTTACTCATTATTGTCCAACCTTTGAGTGAATAAAAAGCCAGTACGCACTTTCCAATTTGGATTTGATCTCAAACACTTTTGAAACTTGTTTCAAAGTGTCTTGAGGTGATCTCCCATTTTCAAAGTCTGCTGCTCTGAAAATTAATTCTTGTCTCTCTTCTTGTGTGGTTCGTGTTGAAGGTGAAGGTGTTTAAAAATCCTCCATCACTCAGTCTAGTGGTTCTACACTTGATGCTCCTCAACCTTCTTCTTGAGGGGAGTGGGGCAAAAAGTGTGTGTGCTGGGTGAGTGGGGTCTTTCATGAAATTCAAAGATGCCCATTAGGGGTTGAACGAGTCCTGTACATAATTTTTAAACTCGACATTGACATAATAATACTCGAGTAGAGCTCGAGTAGTTGATGATGTCATAGGATCTCAAGATGCAAAAAAATAATTAACTAATTAAAACCGCAAAAAGAAGGAATTTATTATTTACATAAAAAAGACCAACAAAACATTGGAAGCATATATTATGCTCCAACCATTTATCTTACAGCAAATAAGTCACAGGAAACCCAAAACTGTTAGTTATTATTATTAAGCTGCAAAAGTGAAAAAAATGTGCGGCACGTCAAAAACAAAACAATCAGTGTGGCGGTTGACCACCCCGCACCACCGCCTGTGGTGCTGCACATTAGGTTTAGTTTTAGAGATTAATATGTTAATATGTTTTTATAGGTTTAGAGATTTATATTTTTTGTCTTTTATTTATTTTATGGGAGTGGTGGCGCAGAGGTTAAGAAGGTGAGCTTGTGATCGGAAGATCACCGGTTCAAGCCCCGGTACCGACAACATCAAAGATGTGGGTGGGATAAGTGAAGCGGTCACACCTGTCTCCACCCTCATCTGCCCCACTCTGGGCCCTTGAGCAAGGCCCTTAACCCACACCATCTGCTCCCCCGGGCACCCTAGAAAGCAGCTCTCTGCTCCACACAGAGGGCTGTGGTTGCTCGGTGATCTGTGGTTGTGTCAGGAAGGGCATCCGGCGTAAAAACAACTGCCAAATCTTCGTGCGACTAGATCGCTGTGGTGACCCCTAACGCAGGGAAAAAGCCGAAAGAAGAAAAAAAAAAAAAAAAAAAAAAAAATTGTGAAACAAGGTCAGAGGAAGCTGGTTCTGGTTCGGTCGATTGGACCCGGTGTTACACCACATTCTGTGACCTGCACAGTTCATGCAACGCCGATCCCTACGGTCACAATTTACAGTGGTCGCAGAATATGGTGTAACACCGGTTCGCAACGTGCTCCAAACAGGAAGTTGATTCATTTTCTGTTCTGTAACTGTAATGTGATGATGTCACTACGAATACTCGACTTGAATTTTAAAAAACTCGATAGAGGTCCAAGTAATCGATGTGTTGATTACTCGAGTAGTCTGTTAAAGCCCTAATGCCCATCCACTATTTACATTCCAGCATGGTCAGTTTACAAATTCAGTCTGTTACCTGGTATGACTACTGCTGTTATGATTTTGTTCTGTTTAATGTAGGGTTTTCTGTAATAATTTTAAGAAGTGGCAATACATTTAAGTTCATTATGAGAATAGGTAAAGTTTTAAAGTGGTTTTTGATAGTTAATTTTCTCAAAACTGCAATTTTTGAAAATTGAAATAAAAAATATGTTAATTAAAGTGAAACTAAACCGAAATTTAACTTTTTTTAGCTGATAAACTCCCCAGAATGTGTTTAAAATGTTTCATAGCACTATTTTTGTGTTAATTTTCATGTATTTGTGCGTATTTGTTTAAATCGGCAATATTTGGTCCAAAAACGTGTTTATGTTAGCTCTATGGGTTGAACAGAAGATACTGCACGCTGATTTTCTTGTTGGTCTAGACTGTACACTCTGACATGTCTTGTACACTCTGACATCACATGCACTGCTGCCTGAATATAAAGTGGAGCCACGCCCCCGAGAAGGTCACTCCCCCTCCAGAGTTCAGGGGTTGGATTAGCGATTAGCAATAGGCTATAGCATTAGCATTGATGAGCGGAGCTGTTCCAAGAATAGCTCTTCAAACTGATGTTCACCCACCCTTACACCATCATGTTACAATCCGTTTGGAGGTGAGTACCATCTTACACCTTTCATTCCATAATTTATCTTTTGAGTATATGACGTGTTTCTTCATGTGCTGTGTTGGCGACCTGCAGCTTTGCTTCGGTGTGGCCCCACAAGGTCGTGGCGTTTTCATCTGTTGCTGATCAACGTTAGTTTGTGTTGTAGTTGTGTTTAAATGTTCAAAATGTTTCCTATGAACACCGCAGAGTGTGTGAACTCTTATGAACTCTGATAAGGAAGACTGCAACATCATAAAACAATGGAGACCAGCTGGCGCTAATTTTAGCTGTTGTAGGCTGCTGGTTAACGATGTTTTAGAGCAGGTGCTGTGCGAATTTCTGTTCCCCCTGTGTCGGGATCCGACCGTGAGGCGCATCTGAGTTCTCTCAGTGAAACGAGTCCACACTATCGTGTCACGGTTATAGCTCATTTTAATCGACAGCTCCTGGTGATAAATAAATATAAAACCTCCACTAAATAAATAAACCTGTTCTTGTGTGGGATGTAGACTACTGTACAGGTTTTTTATTTATTTATCTCCGACAGAATCTAGTCTGACAAATACAAAGTATCAGCCACCAACACACCATACATAGCCTATTTATAATTTTTATTACTAATATTGAAGGCTGGAAGCAGCTGATAGAGGACAAGAAAACTTCCTGCAAAGATAAGTGTAGGCTTTGTGGTAGGCTAAATCTCCTTCAAATTAAAAATATGACTGGAGAAAAATTATTTCTAGCTGCTATTTTTTGATAGTTGATGTCTGGGTTTTTGTTGTTGTTGTTTTTTCATTATTTGAGAGAAAGGGTGCGCGCTCCCGACACAGGGGGAACAGATTCTCACGGGGGAACAGAAATTCGCACAGCACCTGCGTTCTTTTGCTGCAAATAATGTTGTGGATCAAGGTATTTGTAAAATAATATGTACTTGGTGAATGAATATCGGTCATCAGTTCTGTGCAGCAGTATTTATTTTGCACTGGGTCATCTGTTTGACAGATCAACAAAGTGAAAACAGTAATGTTTCTCAAGTGTGTTTTTTTGTAAGGTGATTAAAAATGTGTTGTTTTTTTTAGCTCCATGAGGCTGAGGCGTTCCACATCCAGGGAATCTCTGAGCCGTGCAGCAGTCCCAAACACTCGAGACCACCTTCAGGATGCTCCACCCGCAGGATGCTCCACTTGCCAGCCAGAAACAAACACCAAGGTCTCAGCTGCACCCAACATTGTCGTGGATGGAGGTCTCAAGAGATGACGCAGCTCTGGCCGAGACTCTCTGCATCATCTTCCGCTGAATTTGAAATACATGTCACACATTTGGCACTTCGCATCTGGTTCTGTGAACTTCTTTTAGAATAGGATACCCTTTATGTAAATTACTATGTACTTGTGTTAAATTATTATTTATGTTTTCTTCTAACCCTGTGCGGACTGGGCACCTGGGTGGTCTGTAACACAGGTGTACACACCCACCTGTTCACATCTGGCCATAACCTATGTCAGAAAGGGATTTTTTTATAAGTCATAAATTCAAGTACAGGAAACTTTTAAATTTTAACGTTTAAAAAGTTTATGCTTCCTATAACTTTTTTAATAATGTACAATTTGGATTACTCTAATTGATTATTGCACTTTGTTTCTTTTGTTTTACAATATTTAATATTGGCACACCTGAAACAATTATAATTTATATTAAATTTAAACATTACTTTGTAAAAATTGCTGATGTAAACATGTTTATTAAATGTTTGTTTAAATTATGCATGCATCTGAGAGAAATGCAATTTCAATCCTGTGTATGTTCTGTACATATTGCAGTTTGGACAATAAAGTTGACTTTGAATTTTGACTTTGATGTATGATTTGGAAATGTATTTATCAATACAGAGGTCTAGTGTTGACAGAACAATGAGCTTCATAATTGATTATGTTGACTATGAGCAGTCCATTTTAACACATTTACTATATAAAAATTAATTTTAACTGAATGTGGAGTGCAGCATGTGTATCGTTTAGTATTTTTACTCATTTTTTATAATTTGGTACAAGTTTGTGTGTGCTTTTACTGGTAGAGTAATGCATACCCATAGTAATTCACATCACAGGAGAAATGCTTTTAAGACAATAAAATGCACAGTGTATTCAAGACCAGGTTTATTGGTGTGTTTTTTAATACATAGTATATTTATTAGGGCTTTAGGAAGTACTAAATGATTCATAATTATACCCTTGGCGTCTCCCTACAACACGTTTTCTACAGGTGAGAGGAAGCTGCAGTGACCACAGGTGCACCTTTTGAAATGATTTTTTATTTATTGCTTTACAATTTGGATTGAGATAGTTGAAATTTATTTAAAAAAAGATGATTTGTTACTGCTTTGAACATTAGCCTATGTTGCTAATATAAATTTACCACTCAGATGCTGGACCCGTTCGGTCCATTGCCTCAGCACCACCAGATTCTTGCATAAGAGCGTCAGTGCCTGTAGCCAGCAGCTCGAACTGATAAGGCTCAGGACCTGTGGCTCTCTGCTCCAAGTCTCCCTCAGTTTCTGGTGAGGGAGGTGGAGAAAAGACCTGTGTCGCTGTGTTCACTCTCCATGTTGCATATACTGTATTATGCTAACGCTAGCTGCATGTCACGGTCCTGGCCACACCCACCTACTCGCTCTAATCCCCACCTCCTCCCTCCTTTAGGCGGTGCCTCCACAGTCTATCGGAACGCCCATTTTGGTGAAGATTTTGAATTTGAACTTGGAGAGGAGTTAAAGACCCAGAGCCCGTTTAGTTTCACTTTAAGTGTGTCTTATTAAGTGTGTCGTGAATGAAAAACACCCCATGTTTAACAGCATAAAAATTGTATTAACACTATTAAAGAACCGGTATGAGTATTTATGTTGCACAAATATTTCCATTGCATTACAAAGACAAATTGAAGAAAATTAATTAACAAACATGAGAGTTATGATGAGAGTTGGACTCCGCCAAGGTTGCCCTTTGTCACCGATTCTGTTCATAACTTTTATGGACAGAATTTCTAGGCGCAGCCAAGGTGTTGAGAGGATCCGTTTTGGTGACCTTAGAATCGCTTCTCTGTTTTTTGCAGATGATGTGGTCCTACTGGCTTCATCAGTTCGTGATTTACAACTTTCACTGGAGCGGTTTGCAGCCGAGTGTGATGCGGCCGGGATGAGGATCAGTTCCTCCAAATCCGAGGCCATGGTCTTGAGCCGGAAAAGGGTAGCATGCCCTCTCCGGGTCGGGGAGGAGGTCCTGCCCCAAGTGGAGGAGTTTAAGTATCTCGGGATCTTGTTCACGAATGAGGGAAAACTGGAGCGTGAGATCGATAGGCGGATAGGTGCAGCGTCCGCAGTGAAGCGGGCGCTGTACCGGTCTGTCGTGGTGAAGAGAGAGCTGAGTCAAAAGGCAAAGCTCTCAATTTACCGATCGATCTACGTTCCCACCCTCATCTATGGTCATGAGCTTTGGGTTATGACCGAAAGAACAAGATCTCGGATACAAGCGGCTGAAATGAGTTTTCTCCGCAGGGTGGCTGGACTCTCCCTTAGAGATAGGGTGAGAAGCTCAGTCATCCGGGAGGGACTCGGAGTAGAGCCGCTGCTTCTCCACATCGAGAGGAGCCAGTTGAGGTGGCTCGGGCATCTGGTTAGGATGCCTCCTGGACGCCTCCCTGGTGAGGTGTTCCGGGCACGTCCCACCGGGAGGAGACCCAGAGGAAGACCCAGGACGCGCTGGAGGGACTATGTTTCTCGGCTGGCCTGGGAACGCCTTGGGATTCCCCCGGAGGAACTGCTCCAAGTGGCTGGGGAGAGGGAAGTCTGGGCCTCCCTACTTAGGCTGCTACCCCCGCGACCCGACCCCGGATAAGCGGAAGAAGATGGATGGATGGATGGATGGATGGATGGAGAGTTATGATGGGGCCCCTGAAACCTTTTCTCTCCTGTAAGGGGTCCCTGAACCCAAAACGTTTCAGAACCTCTGTTTTAGAGTACATAAAAACAGCAACAAAGAAAACAAACCTGAAAATACAAAACGTTATTAAGACAACTCGATATATTGGACTGCCCCCTCTCTGTTACATCTGAGGCTACTTGGTGTCGCGCTCCTACCACGTGGCCCCCGGGCATACTGGGGGCCCTTGTTGTCACTTTCAGGGGTTGGGCGCATGGGCGTGTGTCGGCTCGGCCTGGTGGCTGCCTGGTGGGGCTCGGGTCCTCTGGTCCTATCAGGTCTGGGCCTGAGGGGTGGGCGTCCCTGGTGCCCGGGCCTTGGTGTCCGGGCCTGGGGCTACGTCACTGCAGCGAGCTCTTGCAGCGGGCTTTGGCGGGGGCCTGTGGGTTTGTCGCTGTTGGCCTCCCGGGGGTCAATGGGCCTCATGCAAGAACCGTTCGTACGCACAGATTTGTTCTTAAACTGTGCGTACGAGTGATTTAGGAACATTTGTGGCATTCAACAATGTTTTCGTATTCTAAGATTCTTTTTAGATACGACCAAAATTTACATGTGGTCCAGACCTGTCGTATATTTTAGGAGCAGTCAGTCTGCTGTTATCCAGACGGATTTTCTCTAATAACTTTATACTTCGTTATTTAGAAAATATTTTGGGTTTAAAAAAATCACGCACCATAATTATTCTTGACAATAGGTTATTCTGTTTGAATTAGAATTATAATTTTAAGTTTAATTTGTCTGGTGTGTCGCAGGCTTCGGTGAGTCGTGCGCTCCCCTTGGTCATCAAAGCCCTCCTCAAATTAACACCCTGTCAGCCCGTGTGCTGACAGTGGTTCTGACAGCGGTTCTGACGGGACTGAGGGGAGACTGGAGCTGACGGAGGAGGCTGCGCGCCCTTGCGCTCCTGCCATGAAGAAGGAGGAAGACTGCAGCTCCAGTGTATGAGGAAATGATTCCTTCGGCAGTTATTAATCTTTCCCACAAAACACTGGAGCTACAGACTTCCTCCCCCTTCACGGCAGGTGCGCCGGGGTGTGTGACTTCCACGCTCCCAGCAACAGGAGCGCAAGGGCGCGCAGCAAAAACTGAGGAGTGATTGAAAACAGAAAGAAACATGACAGGCGCAGAGCCTGAAGGCCGAGATACCCTGAAGCAGACTCCGTATACGCGCGTATACGCACATATTTTGTGCATATGTTTTTGCTGCTTTACTTCAGCTCACATTCTCCTTTTTGTAATATGAGCAGCTGAGCACGGAGTGGACTCAACTGAGCTCGCTGATTGGTCACTTGCTGACACGCCTACTGAATTGATTGACAGCGCTCAGTCAGCTGAATGTGAAACCTAGTTGAAAGTGAAACCTTTAACATGAGCAGCTCGCTGGACTTCTGCGGTGTTCTGATGCGGTGTTTCTACTATATATGTTATAAAAAGTTCTCTCAGAAATAAAAATAATAACAGGGAGCGCTTTTCCTGCAGCACACAGCCCACCAGGGAATATTAAAACATCGCGCACCCAGGTAGGACCTGAATTCATTCATTTCAATCATCGAGTGAACGGAGGAAGAAGCGGTTACTTGACTTTAGGCAAAAAAACAAAAGAAAAGGCCCGATCAGCGATAAAGAAGGGGAATTTATTTCATTTGTGTAACATACAAAACAGTCCGGCGCCGGGAAGTTTATGGTCAGACACCGCGTATCGCGCACGCGGATCGCGTATGCGTAGTAAAAAAATACTTTTGCGCGTACTTGCCCTGAGGGGCTACGCGGGGCTACGCTTTTGCCACAGCGTACGTACGCTGCGTATAGGCGTACCGTGAGGACGCTCGAGTGTATCTCGCCCTTTAGCTGACAGGCGCAGAGCATGACATACCCAGGTACATAAAATTCCCATACACCGCCGCAGAACAAGTACAAATTAAGACTGATTTTCATGCTATTGCTGGACTGCCAAACACCATCGGAGCAATAGACTGTACACACATACGGATCAAAGCACCTTCACCTGACGCATTCCCATTCCTCAATCGGAAGCAATACCACTCCATAAATGTCCAAATTATATCTGATTCGAAATATAACCTGCTAAATGTGGTTGCGCGATGGCCAGGAGGAGCGCATGACTCATTTGTGCTGCAAAACAGTGCTGTTGGCACGCGTCTTGCGCAAGGTGCGCATGGAGATGGCTGGCTTGTTGGTAACTTTTTAATTTGTAATTGAGGATTTGGAATTATTCTCTGATCATTTACCTATAACTCACTATTTTCCACAGGTGATCGAGGCTATGCATTAGCCCCATGGCTTATGACACCTCTAAACAGCCCTCAGACAAGACAGGAGCGCTTGTGTAATAAGCTGCATACACGCACTCGTGCTGTAGTTGAGCGCACAATTGGAGTTTTGACATGACATTTATTTTTCCATCCATCTCGGTAACGCAGACTTTTCCTTGACCTCCTCCTGTTGCAGTCATAGAGCACCGTGCTGCGGCGAGACGTTTTTTTGAAGCCATTTTCAGATCAAACCATTTTTTCTTGATTTCTGATACTGTACGACCCACGGGAGACACAACATTAACAGCAGTGGTTATTTCATGCCATTCTTTGGCTTTAGCTGGTCCTTTAATCCCATGAGTGACGCTGCTAAAAAGGACAGATTTTCTTTTCTCGATCTCGGAGAGCAGAACTTCAATCTCCGCACCCGTAAAGTTCTTCTTTTTACTTTTCGCTGTCATTTTATGAACGGACACTTCCTGCTCTCTGAGGCAGGAAACGTAGCCTTATATGGTGTTTTGAGGGGTGGGAATTATGTAAATGACCTCTCCGCGTGCACGAGCAGGTGGATAGAACAGGTGCAATTCATTATATTTACGCAGCTCATTTACACACTTTTCCTGAGGATAGAAGAGTTTGTTGAATCTGACGTGGCATGTTCGTACGAACGCTTCGTACGAACAAAAGTAAGAGAAATTTAGGATAAAAATACGAACATGTTCTTGCATGAGGCCCATTGTGTGTAGTCGCTGGTGGAGCTCGTCCAGTTCTCCCCCTTGGTCAGATCTGGGGAGAGGGTGAGTGGCTCGTCCTGTTCGGGTGGCCCTGGGGACTCTGGGCTCGGGGTCCTTCTTGGGGTCTTGGGCTTTGATCGCCCCTTCGTCTGCCTCAGGCCTTGTGGGGACGGATCTCTGATGCTTCACGGTCGCTACTGAATGTTCTATTGGAGGAACCTTATTCACTTATGCATGTTCACAGCCACACACAAATGGATGCAGGGATGTATATGTAGATATCATATGCGGAACCTTATTCACTTATGCATGCTCACAACCACACACAAATGGATGCAGGGATGTATATGTAGATATCATATGCAGATATGTAGATGGATATGTGATATGAATGTATATGTATACATTCATAGATGTATATATATATATGAGGGAGTAAAATCTATATATTTGTAGGTATGGGTATGTTTATTTATGGAAATCTACTGCAAGGTCATGAATATTATTAGTCTTTATGCATGTGTATTTTGTTGCTGTGTTTTGTCATGTGCTTTGCAGGATTGCGGACGGAGGTTGGGTGTGTTTGCCTTGTGCTCTTTTTGTGGATAATTGTTGTGTTTTGTTGTCTTACTTTCTATCTTTCCTTTCTCTCTTTAAAAAAAAATTCATATTGGTGTGAGAGGATGGCTGTGAGGTGAGAAGGGAGGCCATCTATAAAGGAAAAAAAAAAAAAGAAAGATATACTCTATATCAGGGGTCACCAACGTGGTGCCCGCGGGCACCCGGGTGCCCCCAAGGACCATTTGAGGTGCCCCCGGACCTGTTCTAAAAATAGCACAACTCTACTAAGCTGCATTTAAAATTTCATTTTATTCAGTTGTTATTCTTTTTTTGTATTTATATATATTTTAAAATGTCTATCTTAAAAATATGTTCTTAAAAATATGTTTATTATACATTTTTTTCAATTTACGCTTTGTTATTTCTGAAGAGTTTATCAAACTGGTGCCCTTTGTATGACTCCGTACCCACGAAGTAGCTCTCAATTTCGAAAAGGTTGGTGACCCCTTCTCTATATGTCGTAACAGAGTAAGAAAAAAATGGCTGCACACACACGCACCCCCCCACACACTCACACACACACACACACACACACACACACGCACACACACACACACATAACGAGAGAGAGAACACTTTGCACACCTCACTTTATCTATTCTGGTCTCGTTGATATTTGTCAGAATTACAAACATTTGAATGAGCTGGAACAAATGAGGCAGTAATAACTGCATTATGAGCCCAGTAAAATGTATAATATCTCTGTGGTAAATTGGAAGGCCAGTAATTGCTTTTCTGTAACATGTCACAACAAAGTTTGGCAATTTCAGCTAGCTGTATTACCTCCCGTACCCGGAAAACATCAGTTTTTTACAATGAAGACTTCAAAGGATCCGTGGATCTTGAATTGCATTTAGCTGCTATTGTAGGCCAGCAGAGGTAATCTTGATTAGGTGTTTAGACTGAGGCATGGTATACAGTGGCAGAGAGCTTCCAAGAGCTTTGGTCTAAAGCTATTAAAAGATTGTACATTATGTTCCCCTGGCTTTGAAGTGAGGGCCTGCAAGAAAAGAAGGGACTTTGAGGGCCGAGGGCCAATAGCAGAAGATTGATCTGCTACTTCGGTCTTATATCAAAGGAGGCCCAAATCCTCCTGAAGCCAATCATTTCTACTGCCACTCTTCCACTTGCCTGTGCTAAACATTTGCTGCATTAGGAGATTGTGTACATTTAATAACACATCTAATTATGACAATTAGCCTTTGGATTGATGCTACCCACGAGACCAAGAGGAGAATTTTATAACGGGTTTGAAATCAGCTTGTTTGCCTGGTCTTTATTGGTTTGTAAAAGTCATGCTATTTGTGCATTTAATGTGAAAAGGTGCACATAAAGATCCATACTTTATATATATAAACATATATATATATAATATATATATATAATATATATATATATATATATATATATATATATATATATATATATATATATATATATATATATATATATATATATATATATATATATATATATATATATATATATATATATATATATATATATATATATATATATATATATATATATATATATATATATATATATATATATATATATATATATATATATATATATATATA
>JBBPBX010081611.1:0-15916 GCA_038048925.1 Garcialebias charrua | reverse complement strand
TTGGGCATCGTTTGAATTTGAGCGATTCCGGTTCCGATTCCGATTCTTCGTTTCGATTCCGATTCTTTTCGATTCTCGATTCCGATTCTTTTTGTAGGCGGGGTTAAAAAAAGACATGTCAATTCAATTCAGTTCAGTTTATTTATACTGTATAGCTCCAAGTCACAACAGAAGTTGTCTCAGGGCACTGAACAAAAAACAATCAAATATAAAAATAATAAGTTAACAGAAACTTTAATATAAAAATAATGGTAACACTATTTATCTGAGGAGACTACTTTGAGTTTAACTCCATGTTATAAAAAAGCTACAGTAGTTAGCCAGAGTTATTTCAGGATGAAATAATTTGAACTTCTGTTTGAATTTAATGCTATGAACTTTTTCCTTTTTGTTACATTTACTATGAATTTCTCACAGGGCAGATTAGAGCCAACATGGACTCACCAACATATATTATTATTATTATTATTATACATATAATATTGTCCAGTGTCTGATGCTGCAGTCATGTTACTGAACTCCCACTGATGGGCTAACCTGGTTCCACCACAGGATCCTCAGACAGAACAGCTGGTGGGATGTCCTGGTATCTGCAGCCCTCTCTCTATCGTTTCTTCATGGACATGGAGTTGTGAAATTATGTTGTGCCTCTTCCTCAGCAAAACGCTCCTCCAGTGGAGACTTTCTGGACAGACTGCAGGAAGTTCCTAAACAATAGGTTTATCAGTATTATCAGTAAAAAGAGATTATTAAATCATTTTTAAGACTGAGAATGTGTACAATTATTAGCTCTGTTGTTATTGCCTAACTAACCTATGTTTATGTTTATGTTTAACCTATTCAATAATTCTTCAAACTGTGACATTCCCTCATAATGGAATGAAAGAGAACATAAACAGAAATTATATAATACTGAAAACTAGAGAGATTTAGACATTTTAAAAGACACAGAGAACTTTAAATGGATTTGGCAGCACGGTGGCACAACTGGTAGAGCTGCTGCCTCTCAGCGAGAAGGTTGCCGGTTCAAATCCCGGTCCGGGGCCTTTCTGGGTGGAGTTTGCATGTTCTCCCCGTGCATGCGTGGGTTTCCTCCGGGTACTCCGGTTTCCTCCCACAGACCAAAAAACATGCTTGTTAGGCTGATTGGTGACTCTAAATTGACCCTAGGTGTGAGTGTGAGAGTGGATGGTTGTTTGGTGTGAGTGAGACAGGTCCCTCTTGTAAATGAGTCCCCGTGACTCAACGAGGCTAGCCTGTATAAATAAAGGTTGAATGAAAAAGAATGTTAATAAGTGTTGGATTTGAGTGCAATGTAAGTGCAATCCATGGTTGAATTCACATCTAAAAAGGGATGCAACCTTTTCACAACATATGCTGTAACTGTTCTGTGGCACTCTTCATTCAGTTAACACTGACGTTTTTACCTTGGACGCTGGTGAACACTGTGAAGCCATTTCAGGTCGTTTGTCTAAGAAAAAAAATACAAGCTAACGTTAGCATCGTGTTTGTATTAGGGCTGGACGATATGGCCAAAATTTTTATCACGATATAGTTCTTAATTTCGGTCGATATCGATATAATTCGATATCGATATAAACAATATAAAAGCCTAAAAAAAACTATAAACTATACAAATAAATTAATGTTCTCCTTGTATTTGTATTTAGCCTCCAAAAAGATGGAAATCACCATCAAATAAACATAAAATTCTCAACCCAATAATTCTCAGTCGGGTCATCTGGACACTTTCTTTTTTATAGAAACGTTTCACCCTCCATCCTCCATCCAATTTCTATAAAAAGAAACTTTCCAGATGACCCGACTGAAAATTATTGGATTTGGTACGTGGATTATTGAGCATGAACTTTCTTGCCATAAAATTCTCAACTGTGTCAATATTAATAGTTTTAACTTTAAACATCTTTAAAATTTACAGCATTGAAATTCATAGTTAATTAAATAAAACTTTTGGGTGTTGTTATTTATAAGAAGCTGACATAGAAATCTCATGGAAATTACTTAAGAATAAAAATAACAAAATCAATTGCATTACTGTATAAAGTAAAATAGTTTTTGAATGACAAAGTTTTGAATATATTGAATAATGTAATGATTGTTCCATATTTAATCTGTTGTATTGAAGTTTGGGGAAAAGCATGTAAAACTATTACAAACCCTGTTTTTTTGTTTTGTTTTTAAAGAGCTACAAGAATTATTAGTAGGAAGTGCTATGGTCACCCAACAAATATTTCATCAGTTTAAATTATTAAAATTTTATGATTTGGTTGAACATAGTATTTTACAAGTCATGTATAAAACTGAAAAAAAAATTACCCCCCAAATATTCAATTAAAATTTGTTTAAAGTTATTAAACCCTGAAGGGAATGTAAATGTTTGTAAAACCTCCATTTAGGACTAGTTTGAAGGAGCTGAGTTGTAAATCAGGAAACAGGATTGTGTTGACTTGATATCACCATAAACATTTCTAAAACTATTTATATGTTTTAAAATATGATTAAATCAAAGTTGTTGGGAAGGTGTGGTGCAGGTGAAGTGAAGGTTGTTGTTTGTTTGTAGTTATTTTGTATTTTTTAAACAAGGGGCAGATATTAAAACACTATTTTCGTCTTTCTGCACATTTTCATTCAGTGTTTTTTCTTTTTCTGATGAATTTGTTTTATTTTGAATAAAAAAACATGCAGCGCTGCTGGGGCTGTTTGTTTACGTTGTAGTTTCAGGGAAACGTTGGCTCAAACTTTATTGTTCTTCATCTTCTGACTCTCATCATATTCTATCGAGTGGAAACTCTTCAGATTAAACAAGTTAGATGTTTCCACCGCTAGTTAGAACGACTTTGTCACGTTTTGAAAAATAAACAAACCGAGGACTCGCTGCAGATGAGACCTGCAGTTTAACAAAACCGAACTACGTCCGCACCTACGAATTAGTCTTTCCTCTCATCAGTGATGTCGTCTGCTTTCTCTTCGCTTGTGAAACTTTGTTCAGTCACATTCTGACGGTCATGAGCACTCGTTTGACTCGTTTTGAAGCGAAAACTTAACGCGCTTTGGAGACTAGCTTAGCTTTTAGCCTGCTACCGCTAACGCCTGCTGCTGGACTGAGCGCTGCGTAACAACGACGTCACCACGCACGTTTTGTGTCACAGCTTTTTCTGTCCGGGCGGGTTGTTGAAGCAGCCGCTCCAACCCGAACAGAAACAGAAAAACGTTGTAAAATCCTATCGAAATATCGAAAATATGCTTAAACTTCATATCATCGTTATTGAATAAAAATATATCGCGATATTTATCGTTATTGAATTATCGTCCAGCACTAGTTTGTATTTGAGCTGACTTACCGCTTTAAGCAGAGTATAACTTGTTAGCTGCCTTAATGTTGGTATGAGATGTAGTTTATAGTTTATTTATTTACCTGATGGAGCCGAAGAGGTAGCGATTAGCGAAAAGTTCGGCGGAGCGTTTTGCAGACGGACCACTCTGTACTTCCGGTCGGATACGAAGCGAAAATAATCCGGTGGAGCGCGTCAAAGACGGGACACTATTTTACTTCTCAACCCTCCTTTGCATGATAGAAAATTATTGCAAGTGCTGCACTGACCTGACTGGTCATTTTATTAATTAGTAAGCTTTAGATCTCGGGTGCACACTTCCGGTTGTTTCTTCTTCGTTGGGTTTCGGCGGTGGCTACTTCCGGTCGGCTAACTAGCATCGAACATAGGAATCGCAAATTAATATTTTGAACGATTCCGGGAAAACCGGACAGTTAGTCCCGGTTCCGAACGATTCTCGATGCCCAACCCTACCTATAGAGAGCATTTGGCGAAATATATCGTACTGTATATCGTAATATATCAAAAAATATCGAGATATGAATTTTGGTCCATATCGCGTACATGCCTTGCGGGAGTACGCTTGTACTTCTGCGTAGTACGTGCGTACCTCTGCGTATGGATGTACACAGAGCTATACTGGTGGCTTAAGGCTCAACACTGACAGCGCGCAACCATTGGAGCTTCGTATGTAAGTTTTAAATGAAATGACGGTTGCACCTGCTAAAAGAACATGAACACGCCAACGAATCTTGCTAAATAGCTCAGGTAGTGCTTTGTCTGCGATATAGTGCTGAGAAGGGAGTTTGTACCTTGGCTCCAGAAAGTCCATCAGACAGCGAAGCCAGGGTTTTCCATGACACAAAGTGGTTGATCGTCTAATGCAATGTATTTGACAATATTCTGTGTTATTTTTATGAACTTGTCGCAGTTTCGGGGCAGCTTTTCTTTACTTAGAAATGCCTCAGACAATGTTTGCTGCTGTGGTTTCACAGTCTTCTGCTTACATATCCCATACCGGGTTTGGTGTTTTCTTGCCAAGTGACGAATCAAGTTGGTAGTGTTAAAGCGAGCCCTGATGTTCCCATCACGAGAAACGTCCTGTCTGCAGGTTTTGCAATTTGCTGTTTGCAGGGTTTCTGCAGGTTTGAACAACTCAATTTTAAGACTTTTTAAGATCTTTTAAAGACCAGTATGAATCAAATTTAAGACCTATTCACAACATATGTACACGACAGAAATGTGCAGAAGAAATGCATAATTACTTAATTACTTGAGAAGTAACTTTATTGAAAAAACAAAACGAACACATTTTGCATGCAGTGTTATGGACAATACAGTATATGTATGTACAGTACAGTATATGATATATGTATGATATATGTATGCTTGTATGTGGACTACATAAATCTGAGCTCCTCTCCCTTAGCAAGAATCTCCTCCTCAATGTTCTTCAGCTCAGCTGCTTTATCCTTGCTAGCTCTCCTCAGAACGTTTGACTTCGTTATCAACTGAGCCATCTGAGTGCCAGCCTTGCCTTCAGCCTGCTCTGCAAATTTGTCTGCATCTTGTCTGCCCATCCATTGAAATGGACACAAGTCTCCTTAGGTCAAGAGGGTCCACACACTCCTGAGGAAAGACAAAAACAAATATGAGACTTCAGACATTGTATTCTGTCTTATTTTGACTGAGACACAGGCCTAAATTATATTCATTCATTCAACCAAAAAAATATCCAATTATTATTATGATAAAAACGAGTCATAAATGAAATTAAAAGAAGCAGAAAGAAAATATGTAATTATATCTGCTCCCTTTTTCCTCAAAAAGTTAAATTCAAACAAAATCAATAGAGTCCTCAAACAACAACTTATGTCAACAAACACATATATAAGTTAGTACTACTGTATACTTATAAAACACATTTACAGAAATATATAGCCTAAACAGGTTTATCAAATTTGCATCTGAAAACTAAAGCTGTCATATAAACATGTTTGTTAAAAACAAAACATTTACCGGTAGGATACTTACTTTTACATGCTTCATTAGCTGTTGAATGCCCCATGAACTGGGATCCCAGGTATCTGGACTGTACCTGTCCCCCGTCCCAAAAATGCAGGTGTAGGTCCAGTTGCTTGATTTTGGTGGTTTGATTCAGGCTTTCATCGAACATGAGCACAAACGGTCCAGTCACTTTGGAAATTAGTTCTCTTTTTATAAAGTCTGCTAGTCCAAAGCGGGTAATATATGCAGTTTTATTTTTTTCACACTTAAAAGATTTGGCGATGTCCGAGTCTGGAAACATAGTTTGAAACAAGTCTCCAATGTCTTCATTTGCGTTGTATGAGTTATGTTTACTTATCACGTGGAGAACCCAGAGAACCTCCGCTCGTAATGTAGCCTCTGACCCGAAGACAACACGAAGGTCGCTCCTGTTAGCGACGCTAACAGGAGCTGTGGAGCCGTTGTCTCTCCGAGGCAGAGTAGATGCACCAACGTTGGAGCAGCAGAACTGGCTAATAGCGTTGTCTGTCGCAGGCCTTTCACAGCGCTAACGTGCTTGTCACATGAATGTGACTCTAAAGCCCGTACACCCAACGTTCCGAGTTTAATATTTCTTTTACATACGCAGCAGTAGGCCTCGAAGTCGCCGTTTGGTGAAGGCTTTAACCAAACCTTAAAGTCGTCCCTCTCAAGCCAAGTGATGTTGAATTAGCATTTCCCCATGTTAGCAACAGCACGCCGTCTTTTTCTTCTGCTGTTGTTATTCTTTTTCAGGGTATATGCAGAAATTCCAGAGTTGAATTTAATACCTTTTAATACCTTTTTAATACCATCAAAATATTTTTTTAATACCATCACGGCACCGAGCTGTAACCGTAGCGGCAACCTGTTGTACTTCAGTTTAGAGCAACTAATTGTAAAGTGGTAGATTACTGTCATTTTCTTCCTAAACTTTGGTAGTAAATGTAGTTTTATAACAATTACTGGATACATCAATTTGCTTCTTGCCTCAATAAAAGCACTGACCTACTTGTTATTTAAATAAATAAATAAATAAATGTCACATTTTTGTCATCTGTGTATGTTTCCCATACTTGACAGACGAAATTGGCCTCTGCATTTAACCCAACCACCACCAGGTGGTGCAGTGAGCAGCCGTAGTCAGCGCCCGGGGAGCTGGGGAAAATAGATGTGCACTCATAGACACCCCAAGGTGTGCCGTGGCCTTATTTAAATCTAACCCAAGAGAAAAAGTTTAATTGTTCCCACACATAACATATCTCTAATGGCAAACAAAAACTGTAAACTTGAAAACAGAACAGTTTAGTTAAAATAATTCAACACTGAACACATGCATAATTCAAAAAGAGAGATAGAAAATAATAACTACTGTATTTTTCATCCTGTAAGTTGCAGTTTTTGCATAATTTACATGCCTTGCAACTTATAAGACGAAGTGACATATTTATAGATTTTTTTTCCCATATTTATAAACCATAACACTGAAATATGGCCGTTTCATTCATTCTGACTGAAAAAAAAAAAAAACAGTTCATGATATCTATTGTAGTAATTGTATGGCTTGCTGTTGTATCATGTAATAGGAAAACGTGCCTATAATGACAAATTTAAAAAAGTTCAAGACAAAAACAACTGGACTTTATTATACTATTACAGGTAGTCCCCGATTTACGAGCGAGATCCGTTACAACGAGGCGCTCGTAAACCGGAAATCTCGTAATTTGGAACGGCCGCCATTTCGCTCGTAAATCCGGAAATCCGCTCGTAAATTGGAACGGTTTTCGCTAGCGCGCCTAAAAACACTCTATTTTCATCTAAAAACTACTTTTGAGTGCATAAAAATGATCGGAAACGTGTGTTTATATGCTTAACTAGCTAACTGTAGTGAAAAAACACATGAAAACTCAGTATTTTTTTCGTTTTTTCCAAAAATGTGCAGCTCGTAAGTCTGGAACCTCGCAGATCAGAGCGCTCGTAAATCGGGGACTACCTGTATACTATACTTTATTGTTTTTTTATTGCATTTTTTAGAATTCACCATGTCCTGGATGACTGAGAATCTTCACTAGCTATTAATGACTCAATCGGCCTGCCATACTCTCCCCACCTCTCTGCTTGAACCTTCAATCCAGCAGCAAGCTGCACCACGGTGGCGAAATGCAGCTAATTTGACCATTAAAGTGCATTTACTAAGAAAATGACAGACAGAAAAACACCTCTGCTATAATTTTGAGCTAACAAAGAATTGTTTAGGTATTTTTCTTGTTAAATGACGGCGAAACGAGCCGCGCTCCCTTTTCCTGTTTTCACCGCTGAGCGATCACGGTGCACACAGGCAGCGACACTTTTTTTTTTTAATAAAGCCGATTTAACCATTAAAGTACATTTATTAAGAAAACGTTAGACTGAGACACCCCTTTTGCTATAATTTCGAGCTAACAAACAATTGTTTAGGTAAATTTCTTGTTAAATGTCGGAAGATAAAGTCGCACTCCTCTTTCCTGTTTCTTTTTACAGACATGATCAGCCTGAGCCTCGGCCAGCTGTAGGTGCGCGCGCACACTGACTGACGATATGACGTCTTTGTTTTAGCTAAGGTCCTACTTGGAACATAAAATTAGAAAAGATAAATAAATTCACAGACCTTTTTTTAGACGACAGAAAGGGAAAAATATAGTTGTGTAGGTTTAAAAAAAAAAAATACCTCGTCAGATGACGTTTATTACTTTTTAATACTTTTTAATGGCTTTAATTTGTGTTAATTTCATTTACTACCTTTTAATACCTTTTACAACCCCGCGGATACCCTGTTTTTCTTCGTTTTATTCTTGCCCGCCGACGATCACGTGACATGGACTCTCACGAAAACTGATTGGCTGCAATGCGTCACATGTTTGTCAGTAGCAAGCTTTTTTTTTCTTTTTTCGAGCGCTTGAGGCAGGATTACGAGGCGCTCGAAATTAAGACCTCCTCAAAACAAATTTAAGACTTCAACGCAACAATTCGTTAAATTTAAGACCTTTTTAAGGCCTAAAGTCGAGATTCTGAAATTTTAGACTTTTTAAAACGTTTTAAGACCCCGCGGAAACCCTGTGTTTGATCATTCCAGAGAAAAGTTTTCCCACACTGCGGACATGCTTGTGTAGTGTTACGTCTTGATGGCAGTCGTTCAAGCGTGATGACGCTGAAAACTGAAGAAAACTAGATCGGCCCAATCACTTGACTAAACCAGTTTCTACCCTATTCTCAAAAAATGGCCATATCGGCAACCGATACTGATACTGTGTATCTGATCAGGACATCCATTTTGTGAAGAAAAGAAAAAGAGGAAACTCAGAGAAGACCAAATGGTGGAAGCTGAAGAAGGAAGATTGTTGTCAGAAACTCAGAGATGAGCCGTTAAAGGCTCTGGGTGGTAAGAAAGTGCTTCCAAATGACTGTGCTAACAGCAACTGTAATTTGAGAGACAGGTAGAAAAGTACTTGGTGTGTCATCTGAACAGAGAATTGATAAAGAAACCTGGTGGTGGAATAGTGAAGTGCATGACGCTATTCAAAGAAAAAGATTAGCAAAGAAGAAATATGACAGTACTGAATAGAGGAGACAGGAGTATAATGCAATTTCGAACAAAGAAGGAGGCAGCAAAGCAGAAGGCGTTTGATGAGTTGTATAGGAGGCTGGACATTAAAGAAGGTGAGTAGGACTTGCACTGCTTGGCAAGACAAGAGTGATCAGGCTGGAAAAGATGTGCAGCAGATTAGGCTTGTTAAAGATGGGAATTGTAACCTAACAAGAGAGGAGTGTTATGAGCAGATGGGAGTACTTTGAAAAGCTAAAAAATGAAGAGAATGAAACAGAAAGAAGAGTTGAGATAAGCAAAACTGAAAACTGAACTGGATTGGCTCCCACACGTTGGAGGACTTGGGTCAAACAGTTTTCTCTGCGTCGCGTCGGTCATTTGTAAAATAGACTTTGAAAACACCGTGGCTGTGTCTCAATTCAGGGGCTGCATCCTCATGAGTGCGCATTTGTCGGCCGCATACGTCATTGCCCCGCGCGGAGGACTGTCCCAATTCGAAGACTCCTCCTCATGCGGCCGAGGAATGCGGCCTACTTCCTGCCGAAATCGAAGGATGCATCCGTGGAACCTTCAAGACGGAGGCTATCCCAGAATTCATAGCGCCAGCAGAGATTTCGCGGGGGGGGGGGACTTTCTGCGTGCAGGGTCGGGGCTGCTGCGTGTTGTTGAGTCATCAGCTCGTTTTAACAACAACCTCAGCGCGAATATTCATTCAACCTTTATTTAGTCATCTCAAACAACCTCAGCTCGAATATATCTCATTAAAATTTAACTACAGAAACGACAAAAAAAAAATGTGTTAGCTGAATATACAGTATATTAGTGTTTCTGAGTTTACTGTTTTTGAAGAACTGATTACAAATCAGATTATTTTACACGTGCGTAGCAAGGATTTTCTGAGGGGCAATCTTTTAAAACCCAGAGTGGACCTACGAAATGCAAGTTGTCCAGTAGCTCAGTTGGTAAATCAACCTGCGATTGGTGCAGAGATGCTTTTCTCGAAGCTGGTTCGAATCTCACTCGGTACGGTTAAAACTTATTTTACGTTTGTCTTTTATTGGATAAAAAAAAAGAAGGAGTTTCACAAACTCCTTCCTTTTAATCTCAGTCCTCATTTTTTTATCCAATAAAAGACAAACGTAAAATAAGTTTTAACCGTACCGAGTGAGATTCGAACCAGCTTCGAGAAAAGTATCTCTGCACCAATCGCAGGTTGATTTACCAACTGAGCTACTGGACAACTTGCATTTCGTAGGTCCACTCTGGGTTTTAACAGATCGCCCCTTATAAGCTGATTTGTAATCAGTTCTTAACAAACAGTAAACTCAGAAACACTAATATATATACATGTATTCAGCTAACTAATATATTTTAGCGGCGTCCCTTCTCTTTCCACACACACCAAGCGCGCACACAAGAACTTCCCACCCACTTCAAGAGAACGCCCCACCCACTTCAAGGCCGGCAAACCTGAAGGCTAGACCGTCCCATTTCAGCAGTTTCGCTCAGCCCACCCGGCCTTGTGAGTGCGTGGCCTACTCGGCCCAGCTAGGCTGGGTCCTCATGAGGACGCAGCCCCTGAATTGAGACGCAGCCCGTCTCTGTTCTACTTCCGCCTCCCCCCTCGCTCTGTTCAAGCCACACACGCAGCAGAGTTTTTTTCCCCTAACTTTATTCAGTCAGCCAGCTTAGACAACGTTCTACCGGTGAACAAAACAGCTCTGCAGAGCCGTGAAAGAAGCATGATCGCGCGACACAACGAATCAATGATGAAATTCGTTGCAAACGCTTTAAATTGTAGAATTTTATCGATTCGTTGTTGCAGCCTTAGTCAGAGGATCGACCCGGTACGTCACAAACATTGCCAAGTCATGGTTCCGCCGTCAGTGGAAGCGGACCTGGTTTTCTGGGGGAATCCCAAGATCTTGTCAGAAGGGGTTCCCCTGGGGAAAGTGTCGTCATTTCACAGATGAGTCTCTCTCTGGTTGGGGCGGGACTTACCTGTCACAATCGGTGAAGGGGGCGTGGCCGCCAGGCACGACCCTTCACATTAACGTCCTGGAACTTTTGACGGTGCATAAAGTTCTCAAACACTTTGTCCACGTGATCAGAGATCAAGATGTGCTTGTTCACACAGACAACAGGGCTGTAGCTGCTTACATCAACCGCCAGGGCAGAGTAAGATCAGCCCAGCTGCTGAACACAGCTGGGAGCTGCTCTGTTAGGCCCACACACACTTAAAATCGCTGAGGGCGATATACATTCCAGGTGTGTTGAACAGAGGGGCAGACATTATGTCTCGCGGCGGGCCTTTGGACAGGGATTGGTCTCTCCACCCGGATCTGATCTGTCAAATTTGGAGAAGGTTCGGGAGAGCGGAGGTGGATTTGATGGCCACCCGGGAAAATGTTCAGTGTCCCCTGATCTTCTCATTGAGTCCACATGACAACTCCCGTTGGGGGTGGATGCTCACAAACCGTGGCCTCAAACGCTGATTTATGCTTTTCCTCCAGTTCCTCTACTATCAGTGCTGTTGGAGAGAGTGAGGGAGAAATTATCAATGATCCTGATTGCACCGGAGCTTATGAACGCACCATGGTTTACGGCGCTTCAACAGCTGACAGTCAGATAATGGACACTCCCCTGGAGAGACGACGCTCTCCTACAAGCTGGGGGAGCAATAAAGAGTTATCCAGTGATAGGACAACATCTTCTGGTTTGGTTGCTGAACGTGAACGTTTAGAAAAACTTGGGTTTTCTAAAGATGTTATATGCACCATCCAGGGAGCAAGAGCAAAGTCCACTACGACGGTTTACACGTCTAAAAGGGCTGCTTTTCAACGATGGTGCCTGGAAAAACAGTTGGATCCATCTTAATGTCCTCTGGGCTCCATTCTGTCATATCTACAGTTACTACTGGACAGGAATTTGGCCTTCAGCACAGTTAAACTTTATGCTGCAGCAATCTCTTCCTGTCACAAGGGGTTTAATGATAAAACTGTGTTTAATCATCCTCTAATGGAGTGTTTTCTGAAAGGTGCCAGGCAGCTGAGACCAGTCTCACGCACCTTGGTTCCACAATGGGATTTGGTTACTGTATTGAATTAATTAACTTAAGATCCATTCAAGCCGTTTGATCAGATTCCATTAAAGTTTTTATCCTTTAAAACAGCTCTGACCTGTCAAGCCTGTCTGTTTCTCCTTCCTTTTTTAAAATTCAAGGAGATGCGAGTTCAGCTGAACTTAAGCCAAACCCTGCTTTTATCCCTGAAAGCATTACGAGTTCTTTAAATCCAGAATCATTACACTGGACTGTTTTTGTCTTCCCCCTCACAGTAATGCAGAGGAAGAACATCTTCATTTACTTTGCCCAGTACGAGCACTAAAGTGTTATGTGGCTCACACTGTTGCAATGCTTAAAGTCCATGACCCACCATGTTTTCAAATTGCATCGCCATTAATATTTATTAGTTTATTTAAAAATAAAACAGGAGCGTTTATTTATATTGTAGAGAAATAACGCTAAATGTGTTCTTTCATGATTTATAGCAGATTTTAGCATGTAGCTCTGGGAAAATCTACCCCTCTCCATATATGGGCATGGACATCACTGAAGTATCCGCCTTGGAGTTATAGGCGGAGTTATAACAAGCATGCATCAACTTCTGACCAGAGAATACAACTAATAAAAACGATGTGTGGGACAAACGTCAGACTTTTACAAGTAGTCGTGTTGTGTCATTTTAATATTTCCTCAGTAATAATTGTACAACTGGCTGCTGATCAGCACAGCAGCACCACCTCCCTCCGTTGCTCAGAGAGGGAAAAAAAGCGAAACATATTTAATATTCCCTTGTTAATAAATCTGCCTGTTGATTAATCCTGCGGTCGCTCACTGATGTCTATCATATTCTGAGCGCGCATCCACTTTTTATTCTCTCCCCGTGACCTGACAGCCAGGTCGGGAGTACAGAATTAAAAAGGCAGCCGCAGAGGAGCTCTGAGCGCGCGTGCTCCCCGCAAGGCTGGGATACGCGGAGCCGAGCCCTGAGTCGGCACCACGAAGGAACGCGGAGCCGGGGAGAAGACGCGCGGCTGGCTCCTCTCATGGGCAGAGGAGCGAGTGAGAGCAGCAACAGTTTTAACCGCAGCGGTGTTATATCTTATTAAAAAGTTCTAAAAAATAAATAAAAACAGAGCGCTGGTCCAGCTGTACACACAACTGCACCAGGAAATATTTAGAGATCACGCATCCACGTAGGACACGAGTTTAACTGCAGTTCTCTCATAAACCTCCATGGCAAACTCACTCCTGCCTTTTTAGGGGGAGACTTTAATGACGTCATTTCACACTTCGGCAATCTTCGGCCGGGTTTCCGGATTCATCTGGGACTCGTTTTTTTATTTTATTTTTTTAAACGCTCGCCTGGCCCAATTGCAAAAATGAAAATAGACATCATATTCTACTAAAGTAATTGTCCAATATGGTGAATTGTTACTGCCATGGTGGGTGTTGTCCTTTAAGTCCGATAAGCTTTTTGTACATTTCAGAGGTCAGTCCCAAGGTCAACCTCTGACTTCTCAACGATTGTCACATTGGTTATGTGAAACTATTGCTCAGGCCTACAGCTCTGCTGGTCTTGAGCCTCCTGAGGGAATTAAAGCTCATTCCACGAGAGGAATCGCCGCTTCCACAGCTTTGTACAGAGGTGCTTCTGTGCAGGACATCTGCTTTGCGGCCTCTTGGTCAACAGCCTCTCCTTTCATTCGTTTTTACTTATGAGATGTTTCCAGCTCTTCTCTGACTCATTCTGTTCTCAGGGTTGCAGCAAAGTGATTGTTTTTTTTTGTCTTCAATAAAATGATTAAGATGACACAGTTGTTTCTGTCTTTATTGATGGGTTATGGTTCAAACATTCCTTCAGTTAGAAGTAATTCTTTTGGAGTCGCTTTGATCCAGACTATGAATATGCAGTTTTTCATTTGCCATCAGATAATGAAGGTTGTTCTCCTGCTATTATTATGCACCTGTGTTCGAATTGGTGGTGCATTTTTTTGAACTTATTGTGGTGTTGGCAGCTGTCAGAGTCTGCTATGGTTCCAATCAGACCCAGTGAGGCATGGACCATATTTTGCTCCGCCTTTAAACCCAATATGTGTAGCTTTAAAAGGCAGAGCCTACAGGAAATAGAACGATGGTTACGTATTGTAACCCAAGATTCTATGAGTGTAGGCGTAGCCCTTTAAACCTGGGCCTCACTGGCTCTCAGATGGCAGAAGAAAAATATTGCCTTTTTGGGAGCAGAACTATAGTCCACCGTGGTTTTATAGTAGACATAGGCAGGGCCTACAGCAGGTGGGCATGGACTAAAAGTCTCCAATGTTGGAACGAAGCGCACGGGATTAACCCAATAGGTGTAGCTTTAAAGGGCTACGCCTACACTCATAGAATCTGGGGTTAGAATACGTAACCATCGTTTTCCACCAAAACATTAGGCTGGAGGGGCATCACAAAAGGAGCATGCTGCTGATGTATGCAACATCATCTGACTATCTGCTCTATGGCACAGTCCGCTTTTGCTGCCCACCTGTCAGATGGAGCCAGTCATTGATTGGGGAAAGGAATCTTTAGAAACAGATGATGGAAAAGGCAAAAGTAAACAACACTTGACAGTAAGTAAATTATTTTAACGATGCTCAAATACAACAAGTTATAAGAACAAAAGGTTAGTGACAATATTTTTGTACTTCTGGTAATTTGGATTAATAAAAGAGATGCGGCACTTTAAGTTTGTTCAAAAGTTAGGCTTTGGAATAAATGGGCAGCCCTAATGACAATCAACAATATGAATCTGAGAGTGTTATTTGCCTTTTTTTTGTAGTTGTTGCATAATCCAGATTGTATTGACTTCACATAGTGTAAAACCCCACTTTTCTCTTTTCACTATAACAGTTACAAAAAAAACAACTTCTAGACTTGGCAATTAGTCATCAATTTAAAATTGTAAACAAATGTAGCAGCTAATAAATAATGCATTTATTTATATAGGTAATATTTTCAATGTATCCATCCCCTAAAACAAAAATCAGAAATAGGGTAACACAGGACCCTGCAATATTCATACAATATCCTGAAATACAAATTACTGGGGGGAAAATAAAAAAGTTATCATCAGTCTGACACTTAAGACAAGCAAAAACTGATGCCAAGCACACCAGAATAATTACTACACCAGACAACCAGTAAACCTGTACAAAAATGCATCATTTAGCATATCATTAATGATAGACATTCAGTTTAACGACTAAAAATTAGACAAGAAACTAGGCATAAAAATGCCAAGTGAGTTATTTTGCTTGTAATATGCCCATCAATATCATGAAAACATTTTAATAAAATGACATTAGTAGAAACACGGGCTTGTTGTACGTAATTCATGCAAAAGGTGAGCAGATAAAATTAGCTCTCCTTGTACCCATCTGATTGAAAGCGGTTTGCCCTTCTCTGATACCCCGTTAGATGATGTGGTTCTGAACAGCGGACAAGACAAACTGCACACAAAATAAATTAAATAAAAAAACTCATAAACCCAGCTGCGGTGCGTTTTAAGACTCCGGCCACGTGTTTGAACATTTTTCACAGGCGTTAGCCGATGTCCTAGCAGGAGCTAGCTTCCTGCTAACGTGAAGCTAACTAGCATGGCAACAACAGCTAATGGCTTCTGCTTCATCACTCCTTACCAGATCAGAGCTCCGCGTTGCTCTCGTGCTTCGCTTGCTGCAGATCTTCTCATCCGTGTCTGCTGCAAACCTTTCACTTCGGTACACGACACGTCGGCTTTGTTTAGAAGCATAAAGAGAAACCGGTTGCCCCTCTCTCGACGTCTTCCTTCTTCTCGATGAAAACCTTCGAGCCTTTTTTTCTTTCTCCAACCTGAGTTTTTGTGGCTAGAGA
>JBBPBX010081610.1:0-15916 GCA_038048925.1 Garcialebias charrua | reverse complement strand
CCCCCAGGTGGTGACAGCCCTGCCCCTCTCTTCACTTGCGTGCCCAATAGGGCCACAGGTCCAATGGCACAATTACAAAATTGATCATCAACTTTTGGCCTAAGGTGGCCTGGTACCAAGTACACTCATGAACCACCCTATGACTCCGTCAATTCCCACATGGGCATTGAAGTCACCCAGTAGAGCAAGTGAATCCCCAGATGGCACCTCATCCAAGACACCATCCAGACTCCAAAAAGGCTGGGTAATCTGAAATTATGTTTGGTGCACAAGCTCAAACAACAGTCAGAGCCTTCCCTCGTGCAGGGCAAAGTTGCAGAGAGACAACCCTCTTATTCACCAGGAAAAACTTTAATGCCAAGGCATTCAGCTGGGGGCTTGTGAGTATCCCCACACCCGCCAGACGCCTCTCTCCCTGGGCAACACCAGATTAGGATAGTTCTCTCCAGAAGTTGGGTTCCACTCAACTTCACCAGTTAAACACACCAGTTAATTCAAGCCAATTTGTAAGCTGTGTATTGAGGTGAGCCCAACTACATCTAGTTGGTACTACTCAACCTCACACACAAGCTCCGGCTCCTTACCCACCAGTGTAACAATCCAAGTGTTGATTTAAAGAACTTTGGTTTACACTTGATTTTCTGCAGATTTTCGTTAAAAACATATTCACACCATAACAACACAAAATACTAAGATACTAATGCAACCTGTCCAAAAATATATTTTTAATAATACGAGTTCAAGATGTTTATGTAAAATGTAATTTATTTTTAAAATACATTTACAGTACCAGGTACTTGCGCCTTGACTTCTGTATGGTGGGTAAGAGCCATCACTCCTTCTGTATGCCAGCTGGTTGTCATAGCCTAAAAATGAAAAAGAATATCAAATAAAAGGTCCAGCATTTCTTGAAGAAAAAAAAAAGTGTATCCCTGCTGCCATTTATTCCAAAAATTTAAACAATAACATCTCTCTAATAAAAAAATAAATGGCAGAGTTAAGTCAATTTGGTAACATTATGGGGGGGTCATTACCAGTATATGCAATTTCACACAATATTGCACATCACATGATCTGATAGCAGTCTGACGATGTGTTGGGAATGACTACCAGCTACCACTGAACCAAATTTTAGCTTAATTTCTTTACATTTGACTGTGTTATAGTAGTTTTGTATTTTCTAAGGGCAATTAGTTGTGTTGCACATCTTGAATTGAGCTGACTCAGTGGTTCTGTCTGAGAGTTTCATCAAAATCCATCCAGTGATTCATGAGATATTGCGCTAACAGACAGACAAATGGCACTTTGAGATTTTTATTAATGAAAAGTGCATTATAAATGGAATTCATTATTATTATTATTATTATTACAAATGGGCATTTACATGAAAATCTTGTCTATATGGTGATGGACAAAATTAAATTCAAAGACAAGATGCAAAATAATAAAACATTTTTCTATATATGTTTTGCCTTTGATTCTGGTTCTCAATAATGAATATATTTAGCTGCTGTCTAACCTCTCCTGATGTATCGGAGAGCCTCGGCCCTGCGATCCACCCCAACAGTCTCCCATTTGTTGGTCCGGTCCAGGTAAAGAGTGGCAATAAGAGGCAGAGTAATGGTGGCCAAGTTCTGCTCCACACAACCACCGGGCATCTGGATCAGAGATGCCAGGGAGTCCTCACTGATGGAGTTATCGATGCTGTCGGCCAGTACATTTCCTGTAAAGAAATAGAGAAATCAGGTGTTTGTTTTGTCCTTTAAATTATTATCATCCCTGCTGTAGCTGTGACTCACCTCGGACATTGATGAACGTCTCTGGCACAGAGTTTGGAACAACTGACTCCAGTTCAACTTTGTCAACACGAACAGTCTGAGTTCCTACAGTAGATTACCAATAGGTATTTTTATTCATTAAATGTCTGTTTCTGGTAAAACATTGTGAAAAATAACCAAAAACCTGAAGCAATTCAAACAAAAAAATTGAAAGTGGAAAATAAAAGAACATTTTTAATGGTGCATATTATTTGTAGCTTCACTTTAACGGACAGCAGAAACCTCATTCTCAACATGAAATGACACAAACCTGATATATTACGTTGTACATACTGTATATGAATTAGAATTGTGTAATTATACCTCCTTGAGCTGATGGATTCAACACCGTACTCCAAACCCGAGTCTTCTGCACTCCATCCAGCTGTTTGGGCCATGAAAAGACAAATTATACAAGTTTATTTGAACACAAGTGAGTATAATCTTGTAAATTCACTATCACAAATCAAATTAAACTAATTGCTAATCTGTTTTCACAGCAGAATCTCTGGAAGACCTTGCAGACTTACCACCACCCTCAGAAACTTCTGGATACGGTCACTCCCCTTCATGTCTCGGGCAACCACCATTACCTCCAGTGGGAGTTTCCCCACCACCAGTGGTACAATGGTGTAAGGCACCGCTATAGAGGAGCTGGCTGCCAGCGTCACTTCCTGTGTGTGTCGCTCTTTAAAGGCAACACTGCACATGCCCTCTGTCTTCATCAGCACCACCCTTACCTGAGTGGAAAGCAGCCAAAGGGTGATGAGCGTCAGCATAAACTGGAGAAACAGTTTGTTATTGAAGGAAAACAGATGTAAAAAGATATAGACTCTCTTACATGGAGGTCGTCAGAACCATAGTTGTGGACTACAGCTTTGATCTCTATTTGTTCATTCCTTGCCACAGAGTAGGGCAGCTTCAGGTCAACAAAGAAAGGCTTCCATGCATTGACGTTGAACGGCTCCGCGACACAGAAACCTAAAGTCAGAAGTACAGTAGTTTCTCATTAAATTTGAATTGTCAGTTCTCATTAAATTTGAATTGTCAGATGTTTAGGCAAAATTTTAATATATAAATAGAAACAATAATCCCTTGCTACTTTGCGGTTCGACTTTCGCAGACTCCCTCTTCCCTAGTTTTTCAACAATTGTCAACTTTACTCATGTGACGTATGGGATAAAAAGTTAACGAAAAAGAAAACTTCAGATAGGCGCTGCTATTTTGGTAAATGGTAAATGGAGCTTACTTATATAGCGCTTTCCAGCCCCCTATGAGTGGCCCCAAAGCGCTTTAATTTTGTAGTTTTATTTCAATAAGCTTATACTGTTAACGCCAGTCAAAAAGAACTACACTACCCAAAAGCCAACAGTGTTTCCGGTTGCTGCTTTCTGCTGAAATGGAGGGAAAGTTTTGCAACACAAATCTACGCAATCCATTAAGCTCACAGAACCGGCAGGAAAGTCCTAAATAATCCTGAAGCTCAGTTATTCAAGCGAACATCAACCTGGACGGGGCGGTGGACTTCATCGCTGCAGGGTACATCTCCAGAACCAGAACTGAACCCAAATGGAACTGAACCCAGCCGGAACGGTGGTGAAAAATTTGTCTTTTGATTATTGGATAAAACTACCAAATGTAACATTACACATTATTTTCATTAGAATTTTTTTAGTTTGTTTTATCTTCAACTGAACTGAACTGATTCAAGAACAAGAAGCTAAAAAATTTAGAAATCTGATGACACTATATAAAAAAAATTGCTCACTAAACTCCTGCACCTTTCTCCATCTTCTGTACCTGTCTGAGGTGACGAACTGATGGCCAGCACTCCCCACTCTGTGATGCTGTCAGGGAGGGGGTTATCCATTATTTTAGATGCCAACCTGTTGATCAAATTCACAGTTTCAGTATCTCCAGCAAACATATCCAAGATCCAAATCTACAGCTTACCTTTGGGTAATGTAATTAGAGAAAAAAAAGAGTTAGATCATAGCAAAATAAAATAAAAATAACTATAGTAACAGGAACAGCAGTTCAGGATGGTGTCAACTAAACTAGTCAATAGTTCAGTTGTAATTCACATTCAAAACGTTTTTAAATGAATTTAACGCGAAGTGAATATGCAAGGGAGTTTGCACCATTTAGCATTCACTTTAAATTATTTCTAATACAAAGCAAACTTTGATTTTCTCAGTTTTCACCAAGGAACTTGTAAAACTGCTGTTTAGTTTTTAGAAACTGTAATACATATTGATTTAAATCTGTTTATTCAGCAGTTTTGACCATCAACCACCAGTTTTGACCATCAACCACCCACTTCCTTCAGCATTTCGACTATTGATTTTATTTTCATCTTCCTTTGCAGCATGAAGTCAAAGGATTAGAGAAGTTGCATTAGGCTTTTTTTACATTTTCTCCTTGATATCATCTATTTTATACCTTTTTAATCATGTATATAAAAAGATAATGATTTTAGGTCTTTAAGTTCACACTAAAACAATAGTCTTGGTTGCCAGATGATGCAGTTTGTTGAATGTTAACAAACCCAGCTGACCAACTTGAGAAAAATTACATTTGAATTACCATATTTTCTGGTGTATAAGTCGCAGGGTTTTTTGCATAGATTTGTCAGTCCTGCGACTTATATGCCAAAGCGACTTATGTAATCGTTTGTAATTTTCCATATTCATAATGACATTTTTGACTGACGCTTTAAATTTCTAAGGACTGCAACAGCAAGTCTTCTGTGCGTGCTCGCTTCACTCAGCTGGTGCAGGCAGAGGAATGCTAAAGAGTTAGCGGTTCTGGATGGATGGATGGATGGATGGCACCGCACCACCCAGGTGAAATGAAGTTGTTTTGACCATTAAATAAACACATAATAAACACATAATAAATGCATAATAAACGCGACGGGTCAGTGGTGACGCATAATAAATGTGACTTATATGTCGAAGCGACTTATATATGTTTTTTTCCTCTTCATTATGCTTTTTTTGACTGATGCGACTTATACTCCGGAAAACACAGGAGTTGATAATTTTATTTTTTATTTTTTTCACAATAAGGGTTCTTTAATTCATTTGTTACTGCTTCTCTATTGTTGACACTATTTCCATGTTTGTTTAACTGTGCTTACTCTAAACAGGATCGATTAAAGAACCAATACACATTAAACCCAAAGAGTGATGCAATTCCATGATCAAGTTAAAACAAGTTAATGGCATGCATTTGCTGCTTTTTCCCTCTTTACTCACCCATCGTTGTCTGCTTGGCCTTGCAGGCTAACGTCCATCCACAACCAGGACTCGTAGAATTTGGATCGGACGTACACTTGGTTCTCATCCAGGTACCCCCACTCTTCTTCTTCTTCCTCCTCGTCCACCCTGCTGTAAACATGGGCGCTGAAAGCTGTTACTTTTTCCTCAGCTATGTTTAGAGTTGAGTAGCTCATCCCTAGTCCAGTCCTTCCTCCAACGTTTACCCTTTGTAAACCCCAGTCTGTTGGAACACATTCAGAATGGTGAGAGTTTAACATGAATAATTGGTTTAAATGTGACTTTTAAAAAGATTTTCAGCTTCCTAAAACATAAAATGGAAAATGTATAAAAACGATATACTATATTTACCAAACATGTTCTTTGACAGGTGTATTTTTGGTGGCATATTTATTTCTAGCCTTGTAAAATGAGCAGAAGAGACAGTTGGAGGAACGGTGGTGTGAGGAGCAGTGGTCATGGGTGGAGGGGTGGTGGGGAGCAGAATGTCATACACCTCTCCCCTGTACTTGGCGCAGCAGTAACGGAAAGCCAGGATGCACTCGGGGCCCTCGGCGATGTAGAGGGAACGTCTCGTGCAGGAGTACGGCATCGGTATGTCCCTGAGGCCGTCTCTACAGCAGCGACGCTGCAGCTTCCCATCGTAGTGACTCTCTGCAGGTAAGCAGATCAATGAAAGGGAAAAACGGCTGAATTTCTTACTTTTCTTTATTCTAACAGTTGTGTGTTTTAAAAGGTCTTAAAGGTACACTATGTAACTTTGTAATGCAGTCTGTAACTTTTCTAACAATATATTTTTAACATATTTCTTCACTCTGTCACTATCTACTGACAGACTGATGTTAGACAAAGTAATCTCTGAAAAAAACTATAGTCCCCTTGCTTCTCTATCAGCATTTATAAAAACACTAAAAACACAGAGTGACCCGGACAATGACCAGCCAATAAAAACAGAGTTGTTTGTCACGCCCCAACCCACGCCCCCGCCTGTCCCAGCCTCAGCGCCGCGCACATTCTCATTCAAAGGATTGCAAAGCGATGCAGGACTGATTTGTATGTGACACAAATGTATTAAATATCCCTTCTTCATCCCAGAGCTGGACTTTTATTTTGTTTTTTTGCCAAAAGTCAAGTGATCGCTTCATCGTTCACTGACAGGAATGAGGAAGTCACGAGCGAATTAAATCATGTCCAACGTTGCTTCGTGAAGCTCTGCTGATTTCTGCTGGTTTTTGTGTTGTAGGACCAGTGATTCATGGTTTTATTATATTTTTTAGAACGTTTTATTAAAATATAATCACAGAACTTTGCAGCACTGATGCTGCGTTCCAGTTGTCCTCGGAGGTCGTAATTACGAGCTTCCGAGCAGTAAAAATCAACTGGAACGCCCCCTCAGGTCGTAATTACAACTCGTGGACTCGGTCTCGCCGCACCATACCCGAGTTCGCCGAGATCATCGTTTCAAGATGGCTGCTCCTCGCATCAACAGTGAGTGAAAGAGTTACTTTTTACTCTTTTTCGCTGTTCTTTGTGGTTTACTCAGCCGTAACTTCACATTAACGCATTCAGGCACTGTAGTTCTTTACAGTAATGATAATGATATGTTTAAACAGCCGCTGTGCGTCGACAACGGCACGCTAAACGGGTGTGAGGCGGCATTGTTGTTGTTTAGCACAGTACTCGTTTTAGCTGTTCAGCGTTCATTGTTTATCATTAACTCAGTAACACATTTCGTACTTTACAGTGATTATTATACGATATGTCGCCTAATAATTAGAGGGTGTTTCTAAGCTGTGTTTTCTAAAGAACGTGATTGTTGTCGTGTTGATGATGTAGCTGCGTCGGAGACCTGCAACCTCGTTGTTCTTTGTTCACCTTTACATGTGTTTTTAGCTAGTAAACTAATGTTTTGCACCATAAACTGTTTTTAAAAGGTCTATCAAGATTTATCTTGGCTTGTCAGGGTGGGAATCCAGTTTAACAGAATCAATTATTTTGTTAAAAAAAATGCAAAACTTGAAACCCAAACCATCCTGTCAATCCACAGCTGTGTGTGTGTCTGTGTGTGTGTGTCTGTGTTGGGGGTGTGTGTGTGTGAGAGAGTAAAAATCGACTTTATTTATAATTATTATTGTGGGTTAGTTTTGTGAGTTACTGTCATCTGTGATTTGTTGTTAACCATGTGTATATTTCTTTGCAGTTTATGTCAACATGAAGATGAACATGTTCCTGGACCCGAGCAGACAAACCTGTTTCCCTTGTCCCTTGCAGAGCACAGAGGAGAGCAGACTGATAACCCGGCTGATAGATAATTGTGAAACAAGAGATTACTGATTTTTATTTGTTGCACAAATGAATGTTCAGGAACATTTCATTGTTTAATTTGCACAAAACTGTCATTTTCTATTCGGTGCATTTTGCCAGCTGCTACTGGAACAGTGTCTTTGTGTCCAACATTACTAAGTAAGATTTTTGTGAAGTTAGTTATTTTGATTTAGTTTTAGCTGGTAGCTCATTTTACTGAGACCTCAGACCTCAAATTGTACCTGTGCCTTGTTGTCATAGGTTATTAAAAACAATTTGAAATAACAAATGCACAAATTCTTGTCTTACAAATAACAAATGCACAAATTCTTGTCTTACAAATAACAAATGCACAAATTCTTGTCTTACTTCACAATAAGTGTGGTTTTTCAGTAGAATAAAGGAAAGCAGGTAATGAAAATAAACTACTTGGATTGAAAGTAAATTCAGTGTAAAAGAGGAACACCTCTGGTATTCAAACACGACAATTTGTCATGATGCACTGCAGTTTTTCATCAATATTTTTGGAAACCGATGTACTTGCAGAGAAACTAGTGCTCTCATGTTCTCATCGGGCAGAGTTTTAAAATTACTACATAGAAATGCTTTATTTAAGCACTGACTTTTAAGCAGGTGTTATTGTTGTGGGAAACTAAGTTTTGCAGCTGGTTTTTGAAGCTGTAAAATGTGTTTACCTATACCAGCTTATGTTTTTGGCGTGGTTTATCCACACAGATATAAATGACAGCGAGAGAGTGGCATGTCAGATAAACACATTTAATCAAAACAGCACTATAACAACACTAGAACATTTTTTGACAAGCTAATACAAGTACAGCATCCACACATCACAGTAAAGAGTAATTTAGTCATTTTCATCCTGCCTTGGACAGCCGTTTGGGTGATCCTGACACACTGGTGAAGCCCCAATGCAGAGGTTATGCAGAAGGCAGGCTGCCATGATGACAATCATCACCACAACATCAATTCGTTAGGCCAGGGGATGAAGGTGTGTCCCATTGTGCAAAATGGCCTTCAGTACTTCCATGATGATCCTGTGCGCTGAGGACTGCGAGACCAAATTTGTCAGACATCTCCCTGAAGCTGTTCTGGTTGGCCATGTACCACAGGAACATCAGGACCTTCTTTTCTACAGGGACTGGTGCTGCACCTTGACAGTGCTCCTTCCTCCTGCAGCTGCATCATTACAGATGTGAACTGGGTCTTGTTGACTCTGAAATGACGCACAAACGTGTTGTCATCCATGTTCAGCATCACCTCCCATAGTCTTCATGATTATTCCATGTGTCCGTAGGTTTGTGTGTATCAGCAGCATCCTAAAATACAAAGAAATTAAATTGTTTTGTTACTATGGACCATATGAGTCTGAAATAAAGTTTTGATTGATTGAAGTTTAATAACAATTTTAACAATAAACCGTAAAAACGTCTGCTAATGGTTTGAGGTAGTAAAAAGAAAAGAAAAACAATGTTCAGCACTTTCTGACTTTATTTATCTAATGATAACTTCTGTACTGCTGCTATAATCCTAAAAGAGATCGAATTAAAACTATAAAGTAGATGTAAGAGCCTCAAGACCATAATTAACAAAAATAAGCTTATTTATAAATAAAAAAACTACTGGTTAAAACAACATACCTGGTTAACATTTCAAGAGCCTCAGAATTGCTTTTCAACTTCGCTGCTGGTCTGGAAACCTTTTTATAATCCAACAAAGCAAGAACAACAACAGCTTTGTAGCGGGCGTCCATCTTGTTTTCGTCATCGTGCCGACAAGCTAACTGGAACGCATTTAACTCGGTGATGACGTCATTCCAGGTTGGTAATTTCAACCTCCGAGGCAACTGGAACGCAGCATGAGACAGGCCATGTAGTGGGGGCGGAGCATTCCAGACATACCATTCCTGCACTGACAGAAACGAGGAAGTCACGAGCGAATTAAATCAAGTTCAACGTTGCTGCGTGAACCTCTGTTGATTTCTGCTGGTTTTTGTGTTGTAGGGCCAGTGATTCATGGTTTTATTTTATTTTTTTAAACGTTTTATTAACATATAATCACAGAATATTGAAGCGCTCCGAGCGGACATTCAGCAGGGGGCGGAGCTGCAGAACTCAAGTTCAACAGAGAACGGATTGTGGCTCCCCCTCAGAGTCATATATGGCTCTGAGGGGGAGGGAGCAGAATGCTTTTACCTGATGAAAATTTTTCTAAGTCCCAGCGTTCTCCAGAAATTACATAGTGAACCTTTAAATTTATCTCAAATGCCAGAATTTTTATTTTTATTTTTTGAACAAGCATTGTTTTAAAGGATTTTAAAAAATCTTGCTCAAGACCAATCATCAGCAAGGTAATAAAGCACCTCTGTAGCTACTGTCAGAATTAAAAGTTCATTAACACAACATAACAATACAGACTTATATTAATATGCCTAATTCATGTGTGATTTTTCAACATTAAAATTAATGAACGCTTAAAGAAAAACACAACAAATAGAACATACAGAGCTTAGGAGGCTTTGATAACCTCTCTTACCTAAACTCTTACTTAAAAATTATTTAGAAACACTGACAACTCTATCATGTCAAACTCCTAAATACATATTACCGGTACAGTTCAAACATATCACAGATGTGTTTTGAAGATTTCTGCACTGTTTTATCTCTCACTAATGACATAAACTCACCCAGACGTTCTTTGCGCTTCAAAGTTTCAGCAAAGCGCCTCCTCCTGGCACTGCCTGGACACTGTGGATCTAAAAGAACGAAGAGGTGGTGGAGGGAGTGTCCAGGAATTCATTTTAATGATAAAGTTAAATGCCTGTTTGACCTTCAAAACAAATTAAAGTAGGTTTCATAAAAAACAGAAGCCTTGGCTCAGCTGTTTGACAGAATTAGAAAATTAAAATGCTTGAAATATATAAGTGCAGTCAATATTAAGTAAACTTAGCAAAAGACTTCACTGAAGTCAGTGATATCAGCAGCAAAGACATGAACGTAAGAGAGAACAAACAAAGGCTATGTAATAATGTCCTTGTGTATGTTCCTTTGTACTGAAACTCTGGCACAACAATCCCCTGCAGGATCAATAAAGTCCCATCTTATCTTATCTTCTAACTACTAGTTAAGAATAACCTGTATTAAAACTAAAAACTACAATTTTGTCTTTAAAAAGAAGAAAACATTCTCAACATTTCACTGATTTTTGCTGCAAAAAAAAAGATGCAAAAAAACTTTTCCAGTTTTTTTCATAAACTGTGAAAACTGAGAACAGTGATTAGATGTCCCAAATATTGTATCAAACACAAGCCTTTTCACTCACTCACAGATGCAACAGAAAGCCTATCAGAGGATTGCTTCACTTTAAGCAAACATTCACAGCTAATGTCCCTAAGATGTTACGATAAACCAAGTTCAGGGGAATAACTTTTAAACAATGATTATTTGTTGCTGATTTTGCTGTTTTTGGGGGGGAATTTGGCAATAAAAGACAAAACAGGCTCCATGTTGTTTTACAAGATTATCTCCAGTGTCTTAAAAAGGTCTTTAAAAAAGCTGTTCTTATTTTACAATGTGAACAAAATACAAAGTGATACCAAAAACCTTGACTTACATCAGTAAAGAACTGAAATTCTTCAGAGAACAAGAGCTGAACTTGTAAATACCTTGTCTGGTTTGGGTGTTGAAGCCAGTACTGGACGAATAAAGAAGTCCAGCGCCCGCAAACACTCCTGAAGCATCTGGACCTCCTCCTCGGGTGCAGCCGATGTCTCCACTCTCCACCACGCCCCAAATCTGAATAAAAGATTTGATGGGATAAACATTAAAAGTTTTTTTTAATGTTTCGATCATTATTAAATCTGCTGATAAGTAATGCCACAGTAATTTTGTAACCCATTTTCTATAAATATTGACCATTTATATGAAAAAAAAAAATTCTAATGGAAGTGTCTACTGTAAAGCATATATCTTGCATTTATTGTATGTTTTAGGTTTTTAGATTAACAGTTATATGTTTATATTTTATTATGGACCTCAACATAAACACATACCTTCCCCTGCGTTAGTCTGTCCTTATTGAGGAGATAAACAGCATTGTCCACGGCCACCAGGCTGACCTTTGCGCCCGGGTCACCTCTGATCTTAAAACGGAGGCTCTTCCCAGGTACGTAATTTCTGGGTGTACCATCTGCTGGACCGACTTTGAGCTACAAGTTGAAGTAAAACAAACACACAGTAACATATCTGTAAATTAACAAAAAACTAAGGAAAAGGTCATCAGGTTTTGCTTTTTCTTCAGGTTGATAAACGTCACAATAGTCCCAATTTATTTCTACATATAAATACAGAAAATGTTCACAAAAATTTGAATGTTGTCACAAGGTATGGGGTGTGTAGGAGGCAGATTTGGAAACTTGCAAATACACTTTCCTATCAACACTGAAGCAAACAGAAGAACTAGAGAACCAGCAAGAAGCATGGTTGAACAAAGACATTCATACATAAAAACAAGGAATTTGTTACCATCCCAGGCCACCACCACGACCTGATTAAAGCTATAGTATGTAAGATTGTAATGTAGTCTGTAACTTTTCAAACAATATATTTTTAACATATTTCTTCACTCAGTCACTATCTACTGACAAACTGATGTTAGACCAAGTAATCTCTGAAAAAATCTATTGTCCCCTTGCTTCTCTATCAGCATTTATAAAAACACTGAAAACACAAGAGTGACCAGGACACTGACAGCCAATAAAAACAGAGTTGTTTGTCACGCCCCAACCCACGCCCCCACCTGTCCCAGCCGCAGCTCGTTCTCATTCAAAGGATTGCAAAGCGATGCAGGACTGTTTTTTATGTGACACAAAATGTATTAAATATCCCTTCTTTATCCCAGAGCTGGACTTTTATTTAGTTTTTTTGCCAAAAGCCAAGTGATCGCTTCATCCTGCACTGACAGACATGAGGAAATGGATTTGTCACGACTCACGAGCGAATTAAAACATGTCCAACGTTGCTTTGTGAACCTCTGATGATTTCTGCTGGATTTTGTGTTGTAGGATGAGTGATTCGTGGTTTTATTAAATTTTTTTAACAGTTATATTATCATATAAACACAGAATATCGCAGCGCAGACAGGAGGAGGTGGAGCATTCCACACATTCCAGACCAGCGCAGCGACATGAGGAAGTCACGAGCGAATTAAATCATGTCCAAACGTTGCTTCGTGAACCTCTGCTGGTGTCTGCTGGATTTTGTGTTGTAGGATGAGTGATTCGTGGTTTTATTAAAAAATTTAACAGTTATATTATCATATAAACACAGAATATCGCAGCGCAGACAGGAGGAGGTGGAGCATTCCACACATTCCAGACCAGCGCTGACAGAGGAAGTCACGAGCGAATTAAATCATGTCCAAACGTTGCTTCGTGAACCTCTGATGATTTCTGCTGGATTTTGGGTTGTAGGACTAGCGCTCCATGGTTTTATTTTATTTTATTAGAAGGTTTTATTAACATAAACACAGAATATCGCAGCGGCTCTGAGCAGAGAGCAGCAGGGGGCGGAGCAGATCCCAAGTTCAGCAGAACACTGTGCCATATATGGTTCTGAGGGGAGGGAGCAGAATGCTTTTCTGCGCTGAAAATATTTCTAAGCATAGTTGCCAAGTCCGCTTATTTCAAGCGGCATTGGGCTTGTTTTTCCCTGGAGTCACTTTCAAATTTGATCAGCCGCTTGTGGCGGTTTTTTGGGCTTCTCGCGGACATTGAGTCGCTTATTTGTGCTTGTTTTTCAGTCGAGCAGTAATGCGAGTGGTAGGTAGTTTGTCACGCCCCCCTTCCACGTATGTTACGTCAAGGCGGATGTTACGTTCAGGTGCAGTTGGCGCAAGCGACAGTCAGAGCCGGTAAAACTATATAAGCGCGAGCAATTAATGATGAGTCAGCATGAGCAGCATATAGTGACACAACATATATATCTTGTATCATTCAACTATGTTAGTTTTTAGCAAACAAAATGATAAATTAATGAAAATTACTTTCAAAGTGAGTTTAAAATTAAAAACCGTGTTTCTTCACTTTTCATTCATTCATTCAACCTTTATTTAGTCAGGTAAATCTTTTGAACCTCATGGGCTCATTTACGAAAGCGACCTGCTAAAACTAAAGAACAATGAACAGCAATGGTAGAATTTCCTTAAACAATAAACAATCAAACAATAAACAATAGAAAACAAAAGAGAGAGAAAATATATATATATATATACATATATATATATATATATATATATATATATATATATATATATATATATATATATATATATATATATATTAGGGGTGTAACGGTACGCTAAAATCACATTTCGGTTCGGTTCAACTACAAGGAGAGCTCGGTTCGGTTTATTTTCGGGTTTTTTCGGTACAAATTTTTTATTTTTTTTTTTTACAAAATAAAGACTTACAAAATGTTTATTTTGAAAATGTGCCAAAAATATGTTTGTATTGTATTGTAGTAATAAATAAAAGTGACCCATTTGGATGACCAACAACACCACCAGCCTGATCAAGAAAGGTCATCAAAGACTCTACTTCCTCAGACGACTGAGACGTGCTGGTCTGAGCAGCCCAGTTCTCACCTCCTTCTACAGGTGTGCAGTGGAGAGCGTCCTGTGCTCCAGCATCAACGTGTGGCATGGAGGCTGCACAGTTGTGCAGTGGAGAGCGTCCTGTGCTCCAGCATCAACGTGTGGCATGGAGGCTGCACAGTTGCAGAGAGGAAAGCTCTACAGAGAGTGGTGAAGGCTGCACAGAGGTCTGTCGGAGTCAGTCTCCCCACCATCACAGACATTTACACCTCCAGATGCAGGAAAAGAGCCACCTGCATCATGAAAGACCTCACTCACCCAGCACACACACTCTTTGCCCCACTCCCCTCAGGACGGAGGTTGAGGAGCATCAAATGTAGAACCACTAGACTGAGGAACAGCTTCTACCCTGAGGCTGTTAGACTCATGAATGAATAAATAAAAATAAAATAAAAATAAACACTGCAAAATATCACATCATGCTGATGCTGATCTGTTTTCTTGTTGCTGTGTTCATCTGTGACCATCTGCTCATACAGACTCATGTTCGTGCTGCTGTTTATAATGATGTTTTTCCACTATATTAGGGCTTAGTGTATTACTAGTTGATGTTTTTCTTAGTTAATTCTAGATGTTATTACTGTTTTTCTCTTGCATTTGTTGTTGGATGTAACTGGGACCCCGTGTACATAATCTCGTTTTCATCACATGTACCACATGCGGTGCAAATGACAATAAAGACTCTCTGACTCTGATTTTAAATAAACAGCACTCTACAATAAATAAACTATACTAACAATAATAAAAATCTTAATAAATACAATAACAGTCAGAACAATAAGCAGCAACAGACTGTTTACAATCTAACTAATCAAGTTTTTGTCCAGTAGCAGCAGTGTGGCTGTATTTGTCCTCATTACTGTACTCACAACTTCTTCTTGGTGGGACAGGTGGGACTGTGGGAACAGTTCAGAGTTCAGTTCAGTCATCACTTAGCTGCAGGTGGATTTACCTCTGTCACAGACTGGAAATAAAAAACAAAAGAGATTTAAAAAAAACAAGTTAATAAGATTATGATAAAAAAAAGATTATTTAGATAATAATAAAACAATACCTCTTGAACAATTGAATCTCTCACTCTTCATCATCATGGCAGGGCTTTAATCTGGTCCAGGGCTTGTTGTTGACAACATCAGTTAGTTTTTTCATAAAGAGCTGAACTTTTTGAAGTGTTGACGTGATGAATGTCTCATAGCGACGCTCAGTAACTTTAAACCCTGCGCATATAACAACGTTCAGACAGATTCAGAGATTTAAAAACTCATACAGCTTGTGTTATTGCTCTGGACCGCTGTGATTACCTGATGAAGGAGTTTTAATGCAGCTCTTCGTTCACGTTCGGATGAAGTAGTTTTAATACAGCTGCTGTTCACGTTCAGATGACAGTTTCCAGCGCGTTCACGTGACGTGTTGCTGCTGCGTCACGCACTCAGCTGCTGCAGAGTCTTCATGAAACAAAGTCCACACAAGCTGCGCGTGCGCTCATCTTTTGAAGAAAGCTATAACGTTCAAAAACAGGAGACCGCACGAGATGCTAACGGCTAAATGCTGCGCGTGCCACGCGAAAATAGGTCCGTGCTGAAACGCGCCCAGGAAATTTTGTTCCGCGGTGCATATATTCCCCTGTTAAGAACGTTTAATGAGTGAAAAAATAACCGAAACGGTACGCAGGTGGACCGAACCGAACGTGGTGTACCGGAACGGTTCGGTAAACCCATTACAACCGTTACATGCCTAATATATATATATATATATATATATGTATATATATATGTATATATATATATATATATATATGTATATATATATGTATATATATATATAGTATATATATATATGTATATA
>JBBPBX010081609.1:0-15917 GCA_038048925.1 Garcialebias charrua | reverse complement strand
CACCGAGTGAATTACTTGTTTTAACGTCAACATTTTGAATTTGTATGAGCAAAGCCTTCTGTTTAGGCCCTTCAGATCCAAAATCGGCCTCAGGCCTCCGTCCCGCTTTGGGACAAAGAAGTACTTGCTGAAGTAGCCTTTGTTTAGCTCGTGAGTAGGGACAGCTCTGACTGCGCCTTTCTGCAGCATCGAGCAAATTTCCTTTCTCAGAACAGGAGCATGAGCCTGTGATATTGTTGAGGTAATTACACCGGAAAAGGACGGTGGCCGTTTGGAGAATTGCAACCAGTAACCGTGAGTTATGGTCATCATGACCCAGTGGCCCGGGTTGCAAGCTACCCAGACTTCTGCCTGCGTAGCAAGTCTGGAGGGCATGTTTACTGTGGGCTTTACATGTTTCAGGTGGGGTGGGAGTGAATGAGCGGCCCCTCCCGACCTGCTTGACTGAGGGCTTGTATTGCCCTCCGCAGGAGGTGGAGAGTCTGCCTGTGACAGACAGGCCTCTGCCCCCTTGCGTGGGCTCATTGGGCCTCCTGGCTGATAGTGTTTTATTAGAGGGGGGTTGACCAGGTGAGTGAACCGGCTCTCCTCGCTCTTTATTGACACGTTTTTCGTTAAAAAAATGTGGGCTTTTCCCTTTAATGCTGAGTCAGGACACAGAATATTTTGGACATTTTCAGACTTTATTGTCGTGTGCAAACAACAATTTCTCTTTATTACACAAACATTTGAGTGATTTTGTATGTTTAAACGTTCTGGACCAGTTAATCGTGGTTTCTTTAGCACAGATACTGGCGTTAAAAGTTCAGTTCTCCTTTTTCCCTCTGGGTGGAGATGCCTGAAATGGTGGGGAAGCAACTCTGGCTCAAGCTGGCTTTTGCTTTCTGTCACGGCCCGTAGAGGAAGTTCTGGGCCGACCCGCTTGACATGTGACGAACCTGTGCTTCGACCAGGCCTGGCCCGTCTGAGAAGGGTGTCCATGCTGCTCTGAGGCGGGTCTTGACCGCTGCTCCACTTCGAGCGTTGGACTTTTTTGTGCCGGGTGTCGAGTGGCAGAGTGGTGGCGCTGTTGTGGGTCCCTCTGGCTGCTCGAGTCTCTGGGCTGCACAAAATGTTTTCTGGGCATACCTTCACACAAGGCCTCCTCCTGCTTCCTCCTCTGATCCAGTCTGCTCTGGATCCTCTCCAGGGCCTCTCCAAACAGTCCTGAGGGCTTGATGGGGTGGTGGAGGAATGGTGAACGCTGGCCCTCTGGGAGGTCAGTGAGTGTCAACCACAAATGACGTTGGGCTATAATGGTCTCAGTCATACATTTCCCTTGGGCAATGGCTGCAAAACCGGGGAGGCGAAGGATGAAGTCTGCCATCCTGCGAGCCTCGTCTAGAACCTCGGCCACCTTTTTCCTGTTGGAGGTCTGCTTGAGGTCCTGCAGTTTCTCTGCCTGGTAGGCCTGTAACACCGCTGGAGTGTTCATGGCACGGACCGCAAGGGCCTGAGCGCGATAGCTCATTTCCAGCTGGAGAGCTGAGATACGACATGCTTTACTGGTCAGTGTGGGCTTGGAGCCCGACGTTCTGGGGCCAATTGCACCGCCAAAGTCTCGTCCATCTGGGGGATGTGAGCGATGCCAGCCGCTTCCATGCCCTCGACATCCAAAAACTGGGAGAGAGGCAGTGTCAGGGGGGCTCTGGGTTCACCCCAGGAGCACGTTAGCTCCTTGTGGAAGTCAGGGAAGATGGGCATGCTGTGCCTCGTGGCCGACTGCTGTTTGGCAAAAAAGTATTTCCCCGTCAGCCTCGTCACTTTATTAAATTTTAGGAGGCTTTTCTGGCAGCTCACTCTGCTATTTGCTACAAATTGCTTGTTTCTATCCGTTGATTCTGGATCTAGCTTGTGCTTACCAGGGCCACATCCATTCATATTCACAGAGGGGCTGGACCTCTCCTCACACAAACTGTAGTTAGGCCTCCACAATGGAACTGTCCAGCCAATCTCCTAACCTCTCCGACTGTCGTTGGCTGCTTTTTAGTCAATATGTGGATCGCTTCCAAATCATGGGGATCTACATTGACCCCTTCCGCAGACACAAGACGACCCACATATCGAACTTCTGACTTGAACAGTTCGCATTTTTCAGCTCTCAGTTTCACTCCATGACGTTGGAGGGCCTGTAGGACCTGGCGGAGTGCTTCAACATGTTCCATAAATGACTTGGAATAGCAAAGTACATCATCTAGATATGGAATGCAGCACTCATCTCGAAGTGGTCCTAACATTTCCTCCATACTCCGCTGAAATGTTGCAGGGGCGTTCGAAAGCCCAAATGGGATTCGAACCCACTCATAGAGTCCCCACGGGGTGGTAAAGGCGGTGAATTGGCGCGACTTCTCTGCAACAAAACCTTGGTGATAGGCTTTGCCCTGGTCTAGAATACTAAACCATGCATTTCCTCCAAGGGTGTCGGTCAAGTCCTTTATTCTGGGTAGTGGGTGTCGATCAGGTACCGTCTTTTTGTTTAAGAGGCGATAATCAATACATAGCCGTAGGCTGCCGTCTTTCTTTCGAACACACACAACCGGTGCAGAGTAAGGGGACTTGGATTTGACTATCCAGCCTTTAACACTAGCAAACCCAGGGGAAAAAAAAAACACTAGAACTGCCATGAGTTTGTCAAAATGACAATTCTTCCATTAGGTGTCATGAGCCTGGGGGTGGATGTATTTGTTTGTGGGTAAACATCCCCTCCTGAGAATCTTCGACCAGCTTATCTTCTCCAGTAGGTCAAAACAAAAGATCCCCCTCACACAAAGAACATTCATTTACATACATCCCCCACAAATTAACCACACATTCCAACAGCATTTCCAACTTGCTTCTACAGAGAGAGAGAGTTGTTTTCACCAGAGACTGCTCTGTAGGTGGGGGGGGTTCTTACAAGCTTTGATCAAAAATAATGTTACACTGAATTTTATTTTTTTATTTTTTTTCATTCAACCTTTATTTAGTCAGGTAAATCTTATTGAGCCTCGAGGCCAATGAAACACATACATTAAACAATAAACAATAGAAAAGTAGCAAAAACATCCATCCATCCATCCATCCATCCATCCATCTTCTTCCGCTTATCCGGGGTCGGGTCGCGGGGGTAGCAGCCTAAGTAGGGAGGCCCAGACTTCCCTCTCCCCAGCCACTTGGTGCAGCTCCTCCAGGGGAATCCCAAGGCGTTCCCAGGCCAGCCGAGAAACATAGTCCCTCCAGCGCGTCCTGGCTCTTCCTCTGGGTCTCCTCCCGGTGGGACATGCCCGGAACACCTCCCCAGGGAGGCGTCCAGGAGGCATCCTAACCAGATGCCCGAGCCACCTCAACTGGCTCCTCTCGATGTGGAGAAGCAGCGGCTCTACTCCAAGTCCCTCCCGGATGACTGAGCTTCTCACCCTATCTCTAAGGGAGAGTCCAGACACCCTGCGGAGAAAACTCATTTCAGCCGCTTGTATCCGAGATCTTGTTCTTTCGGTCATAACCCAAAGCTCATGACCATAGATGAGGGTGGGAACGTAGATCGATCGGTAAATTGAGAGCTTTGCCTTTTGACTCAGCTCTCTCTTCACCACGACAGACCGGTACAGCGCCCGCTTCACTACGGACACTGCACCTATCCGCCTATCGATCTCACGCTCCAGTTTTCCCTCATTCGTGAACAAGATCCCGAGATACGTAAACTCCTCCACTTGGGGCAGGACCTCCTCCCCGACCCGGAGAGGGCATGCTACCCTTTTCCGGCTCAAGACCATGGCCTCGGATTTGGAGGAACTGATCCTCATCCCGGCCGTATCACACTCGGCTGCAAACCGCTCCAGTGAAAATTGTAAATCACGAACTGATGAAGCCAGTAGGACCACATCATCTGCAAAAAACAGAGAAGCGATTCTAAGGTCACCAAAACAAATCCTCTCAACACCTTGGCTGCGCCTAGAAATTCTGTCCATAAAAGTTATGAACAGAATCGGTGACAAAGGGCAACCTTGGCGGAGTCCAACTTTTACCGGAAACGAGCCTGACTTACTGCCGGCAATGCGGACCAAGCTATTTATATATATATATATATATATATATATATATATATATATATATATATATATATATATATATATATATATATATATATATATATATATATATATATATATATATATATATATATATATATATATATATATATATATATATATATATATATATATATATATATATATATATATACATATATATATATATATATATATATATATATATATATATATATATATATATATATATATATATATATATATATATATATATATATATATATATATATATATATATATATATATATATAATATATATATATATATATATATATATATATATATATATATATATATATATATATATATATATATATATATATATATATATATATATATATATATATATATATATATATATATATATATATATATATATATATATATATATATATATATATATATATATATAATATATATATATATATATATATATATATATATATATATATATATATATATATATATATATATATATATATATATATATATATATATATATATATTATATATATATATATATATATATATATATATATATATCATATATATATATATATATCACACACTTTATGGTATTGTAGGCCATTGCATTAGGTAATACATTCAGCAATTACTTTTACTTTAATACTTTAAGTATTTTTAAAAGCAAGTACTTATTTACTTTTACTTAAGTAAAAATATTAATATGGTACTTCTACTTTTACTAGAGTATATTTTTGTCTGTTTATTTGCACTTTTACTTAAGTACAGTGTTTGAGTATTTTCTCCACCACTGGATTTACCTGACTATATAAATATGCCCCAAGGCCTCCTCCCCGCCAACAGATTGGAATGGCCTCATATACATACCAATGGCTTTAAAAATGCTAATTCAATTTGTCAGTTTGACAATCCCATGGGTTGCATAGGTAGAATTGTCATTTTGACAAAAACTGGTAGAGCTAGTGTTAAGTAACAGGTCCTGTTGTTTTTCTCTGCAAAAAGAAGTGGAGAACTTGTTCACTGATTTTTTTTATTAAAATTTTTGTGTGAAAAATGCTATGCTAAAGAGCTAAAACCACCGAGCATTCACCATGTCAGGCCATGTTACGTGCCTTTAATCATTTAAATTCACAGCTCTCTGTGTCTCTGCAGCACTGAGGAACTTTCACTACATTTTGATTCGTTATGCCAGTGTTTTTCAACCTTTTTTGAGCCAAGGCACAGTGTTTTCATTGAAAAAATCCCGAGGCACACCACCAACCAAAATTGTAAATATAGATACACTGTATCCGCCTATATTAAATATATAGTAATTCTTATCAAAGTGTCTTGAATAGGAATGAAATAAACACAAAAATGTATTTTTATCATGTTTTATATTTCTTATTTCAAATTGCACTTAACATGAAATTGCACTTAACATGCCTTGAAATAAACCTGAACAGTGCCACAAATTGTGGTCTTAAAATTAAAGAGGATGAAATTGCACTTAACATGCCTTCAAATACACCTGAACAGTGCCACAACAATATGGTCTTAAAATTAAAGAGGATGAAATTGCACTTAAAATTAAAGAGGATAAAATTGCACTTGCCTTCAAATACACCTGAACAGTGCCACAACAATATGGTCTTAAAATTAAAGAGGATGAAATTGCACTTAACATGCCTTCAAATAAACCTGAACAGTGCCACAACAATATGGTCTTAAAATTAAAGAGGATGAAATTGCACTTAACATGCCTTCAAATACACCTGAACAGTGCTACCATTCTCTCTACATTTTACTCACTTAGTGTGAAACCTGTGCCTGTTTGGATGAACACAAAGCTGATATTCTGGCACGAATTGAAGAAAGACACACGAAGCTCTTCCTCAACAGCTCTAAGTCTCTCTCTGCTTTTAGTTTTTATGGCAGTTAGGCTGGAGAAGCTCACTTCACACAGATATGTTCAACCAAAAACTGTCCAAAGGAAGCTCAGCTTTAAACCACGATTTTGTCTCAGTTCAGTTAGTTCTTCCTACTCCTGTAAAGTCATGTTCCTGCCAACAACTGCTGAGCTGTATGGGTCCCTAACAAAGTCATAGCATACCTGAACTGATGACTCAAGAGATGTAAGCCTGGCTGTACAGTCTCACGTTCACGGTTTCTGCCTTCTTCTGATTTCCACTTGGGCCTTCATCTGGGTCCGAATTTTGTCCAGGGACCAGACCGGATTTAGTATTTTTTCTTTTGAAAAAGTTTTCCATCGCTGCCTGTTTGTTTGAGAAGGTCCTCAAGGTTTGTTTTGCTCACTGCTACACGTCACGTTCATGCGCCGCTACTTCTCTTGTTTTAATGTGCGCCGCTATGCTCCATACTGCCACCTATCGCGCGGTAAGGAAATTACACCAGTTAATAAAAATTTCATAATTTACTAATTTTACACGGCACACCAGACGATCTCTCGCGGCACACTGCTGTTCCGCGGCACACTGGTTGAAAAACACTGCGTTATGCAACACTGTTTTGAATGATGTGGCCCCAATTAAAACTAGGCGTTCAAAGCCAAAATCGGACCCGTGGTTGAGTGACCATACCCGTGCCATTAGGCAGGTATGCAGGAAAAATGAACGCAAATGGAGAAAGGATGGTCTCCAAGTCTCATTTGATATGCTGAGAGAGAGTTGGCGTCGCTATCAACAAGCTGTAAAAACAGCCAGAGCCAAATATTTCTCTGACATTATTGTTGCCAACTCTCACAATCACCGTGTTCTTTATGATACAATCAACACCGTCCTCAATTCACATGAACTGGTTCCTCTTGAAGCATCTAAAGAACTTTGTGATAAGTTTCTTCAATTTTTTTTGGACAAGGTTATGAACACTAGGGCTTGTATTTCTTTTCCTTCCCATGACCCTTCCATCCTGGTCCCCTGTCCTGCACTTTTTGATCATCTGGAGCCTATTTCTCTCTCCTATCTAGAGAAACTGGTCACCAGTATGAAACCATCAGGTTCCCCCCTTGATGTTGTACCTCCTTGTTTTCTTAAGGAGGTATTTTCTACAGTTGGCTCCTTTATCCTAAATGTGATAAATAGCAGCTTGATGTTTAGCGTGGTACCAAGCAATTTTAGACATGCTGTGGTTCAGCCATTGTTGAAAAAACCTGGCCTTGATCCTACCTCTTTGTCCAACTTTAGGCCAATTTCAAAGTTACCTTTTATTTCTAAAATATTGGAAAAAGTTGTTTACACCCAGCTGGAAGGCCTTTTTGGATGAATTTAAAATTATGGAGGTCTTCCAGTCTGGTTTCAAAACCTACCATAGCACTGAATCTGCTCTTTTAAGGGTTTTTAATGACATATTTTTATCACTGGATTCTGGAAACTGTGTTTTACTTGTGCTTTTAGATTTAACAGCTGCTTTTGACACAGTCGACCATGATATTCTTATCGCCAGATTGGAGCAATGGGTGGGCATCACTGGCTCAGCTCTGCAGTGGTTTAGGTCCTACCTTTCCAATCGAAGTTTCAGTGTGAAGATTGATAATTTTACCTCTGCTTCTGCTGCCCTCCCCTGGGGTGTACCCCAGGGCTCCATCCTTGGTCCTCTTCTCTTTTCACTTTACCTTCTGCCACTCGGTTCTATTTTCAGAAAGCATGGTGTGCAGTTTCATTTATATGCGGATGACTGTCAAGTCTATTTCCCTGTAAAACAAAATGGCTCCACGCAGTCTCTTCTGGACTGTCTTGGTGACATTAGAGGGTGGATGGCACTTAATTTCCTCCATTTTAATGATAAAAAGACCGAGGTTATGGTCTTTAAATCTAGTGCTCCTGACAGTCCCACCACTTTTGATTTTTCCTCTTTGGCCCCATATGAAAAGTCGATTGTGACAAATCTAGGAGTGAAAATTGACCCCTGCCTGAAACTGGACTGTCACATCAACAGCATGGTTAAGTCCTCGTTCTTTCATCTGAGGCGCCTGTCAAAAATCAAGCCCCTCCTTTCTAGACACCACTTAGAGACAGTAATCCACGCTTTTATTACTTCACGGCTGGATTATTGTAACTCTCTTCTGATCGGAGTTAACAAGGCCTCGCTCTCACGGTTGCAGCTGGTACAAAATGCTGCTGCACGATTTTTGACTGGTACAGGCAGGCGTGAGCAGATCACTCCAGTTTTAACGTCCCTTCATTGGCTTCCTGTCCAGTTTCGAATCCATTTTAAAGTTTTATTGTTTGTTTTTAAGTCTATGAATGGTTTTAGTCCCTCTTATCTGTCTGACTTGCTTCACCTTTATGTACTATCACGTGCTCTTAGATCCTCTGATCAGATGTTTTTAGCAGTCCCAAAAACCTACTGAAGGTCAGGCAGGCCCTATCAATCTCTGTTTTTAAAACTCGTTTAAAAACGCATTTTTTTTCATTGGCTTTTAAACCAGAGTGAGTTCGCATCTTTGTTTCAATGTTGTATTCTTTTACTTGTGATGTTCTGATTATTTATTTGATTGTTTTTATTGTTTTGTGCTTGTTTTTGTGCTTGTACAGCACTTCGGACGGCAGATGCTGTATTTTTAAGTGCTATATAAATAAACTGGTATGGTATGGTAAGGGCCCTCCCTCCCATTTTTTTTTAGACATGCTGCTAAGCTATCCATCCTTTGGTTCAAACTGTCTTATACTACCATCAGGTGGTCAAAAAAGGTACAACACTCCAAACAAATCAACATTTCTTTTAAAAATTGACAATTAATTATTGTTAAATTTCAAACAACATTATCGTTTATCGCAATAATTTCAGAAACAATTAATTGCCCACCAAAATTTGTTATTGTGATAGGTCTAAAATTCCAGACTTTGGAAGCATCTTCAAAATTTGTTTTTCTGTACCAAATCAAAAAGGCGTTCAATACAAGATCAACTGGACTTTATTTGTAACAGAAGACGTTTCGCTTCTCATCCGAGGAGCTTTATCAATTCATCAATTGAATTGATAAAGCTCCTCAGATGAGAAGCGAAACGTCTTCTGTTACAAATAAAGTCCAGTTGATCTTGTATTGAACGCCTTTTTGATTTATCATGTCCTGGACGACTGAGAATCTTCACCAGCATTCTGTACCAAATACTCAATTTGTGTATGGAAGCCCCCCAACGCCAAAATTCCAAAGGGGAAGGTCAAAGGTTGCTGACCGTTACTCATGCATGAAAAGCTGTGATAATGCAGATATAAACTTTTTATTTTGATTTCTGTTTGGTTTGTATTTCAGTAAATCAGTCACATGCATAGTATTGTCCAATCATGAATGAGCAAGTTGTGTTTGAATGCAGAGGACCCAAAGAAACATGTCATTCATTCAACCTTTTATTTATACAGGCTAGCCTCGTTGAGCCATCAACTTGTTCTGCTATTAACCTTATGCTTTCCGTTGCAGAGGGCTTTATGTGTTCTCAGCATTCTCTGGCCCAGCTTCCCGTATACAAAGGGTTTTTGAGTAGGATGAGGGCTCTAAGACCTGCCGAAGCAAACTTTCAGCCTGCGGCCACGAGCCTCCGACCTGCCACAGTTGTTCCACAAGCCGCAGGGTCTCCTGTGATAGAACCCGAAGCAGGTGTCCCTGAACCTGTATCAGAGTCCCTCGTGGGAGCCCCTCCAGTTTCCTGTGCCGAGGGGTCCCAGGAGGGACCCCCTCTAGTTTCTTGTGCCGAGGGGTCCCAGGAGGGACCCCCTCCAGTTTCTTGTGCCGAGGGGTCCCAGGAAGGACCCCCTCCAGTTTCCTGTGCTAAGGGGTCCGTCGAAGACCCCGTTCCTACCGTCGAAGACCCCATTCCTGCCGTTGAAGAGCCCGTTCCTGTCGTCGAAGACTCGTCTTCGGCGCTTGCCTACGCTTCGGCTGATGCAGGCGACTCTTCGGCGCCCGACTACACAACGGTCCTCACCGCCATCGCTGACTCTTCGGCACCCGACTACACAACGGTCATCACTTCCCTCTCTGGTCCAACAGCTGCCAACACCTCCCCCTCTGGCCCAGCAGCTGCCAGCACCTCCCCCTCTGGCCCATCAGTTGCCAGCACCTCCCCCTCTGGCCCAGCAGCTGCCTACATTNCAGCTGCCAGCACGCCCTCTCTGGCCCAGCAGCTGCCAGCATCGCCCTCTCTGGCCCAGCAGCTGCCAGCATCGCCCTCTCTGGCCCAGCAGCTGCCAGCATCGCCCTCTCTGGCCCAGCAGCTGCCAGCATCGCCCTCTCTGGCCCAGCAGCTGCCAGCACCGCCCTCTCTGGCCCAGCAGCTGCCAGCACCGCCCTCTCTGGCCCAGCAGCTGCCAGCACCGCCCTCTCTGGCCCAGCAGCTGCCAGCACCGCCCTCTCTGGCCCAGCAGCTGCCAGCACCGCCCTCTCTGGCCCAGCAGCTGCCAGCACCGCCCTCTCTGGCCCAGCAGCTGCCAGCACCGCCCTCTCTGGCCCAGCAGCTGCCAGCACCGCCCTCTCTGGCCCAGCAGCTGCCAGCACCGCCCTCTCTGGCCCAGCAGCTGCCAGCACCGCCCTCTCTGGCCCAGCAGCTGCCAGCACCGCCCTCTCTGGCCCAGCAGCTGCCAGCACCGCCCTCTCTGGCCCAGCAGCTGCCAGCACCGCCCTCTCTGGCCCAGCAGCTGCCAGCATCGCCCTCTCTGGCCCAGTTCTGCCCTTCTTCGAACTCTGGTCCAGCTCTGGACGTCCGCCCGAACTCTGGCCCCGCTCTGGAAGGTCCCTGGGACGTCCGCCTGATCTTTGGCCTCGCTCTGGACGGCCCCCGGGCTGTCCCTTGTTTTGCACGTAGCCCAGGGCCGTTTATGTGTATTTGTGTTTTGGTTTCTCCTTGCTCCTAGGTCTAGTCCTGTCGGGTTTTGTTTAGGTATTTTACCCTTGCCCTCTGTCCTTGTGTTTGCCCCCTCCACCCGCCCTGTTCTAGCTTGGGTTCCTTCTTTTTTCTGGAAGGTCCGTCAGGATGCCGGACCTTAAAGGGGGGGCTATGTCATGGTCAGCGGCCCCGCTGACCCTCCTCCCTTTAGCCTGACCCTTCTGTCCTCACACTTACTCCTTTCTGTCATATTTTTGCGTCATATTCTTGCCCTTTCTTTCCACAGTCCTATTTAGTTCATCCCAGTAATGCCTGTCACCCTTCCTCTGCCCCTGACTCCCTTCTGTCATATTTCTTGCCCCTTCTGTCCACAGTCCTATTTAGTTCAGCCTGACTCCCCTCAGTCATGTTTTTTGCCCCTTCTGTCCACAGTCCTATTTAGTTCATCCTAGTAATGCCTCTCACCCTTCCTCTGCTCCTGTCTCTCTGCACCATGCCTTCCCTGCTTAATCAGTTCATCTGTACATGCCTCCCTGCTTAATCTTCATGTTCTTTGTTCCTCTGCCCTTCTGATTTCTGTTCTGTTCTTTGTGTGATTTGTTCCTTGTTTTTACTTTGTTTCGGTCATTTCTTTTCACTTCCTCCTCAGTCTGCTTCAGTCCTGATTCTACTCTTCTGCTCCTCATGTCATTGTTTGTTTTTCCTGCTGTGTTTTGCTTTTCACCCATCTGTCATTGCTCACAGCCTTTCCTGTCAGTCAACTGTTCACCACACCCCTTCTGCCTCAGCTTAGCAATCAGTCTTCATTCCTCCCACCTGTTCAGTCAGCTCAGCATTTAAGCTCCTGCCATCCACTGCAGTTTGTCCAGTCATTGAGTTTTTGGTTGCAGCTCTGTTATCACAGACAACACGGTCCTTCTCTGTTCATGCCTGAATCCTTACCCATCCTGTTTGCCTACCTAAATCTTAGTTTGTAAGTTTTTGCCGCCACGTCGGCTTTTTGTTTTATGTTGTTTGAAAAATAAACAAGTTTTATTTTAAGAACAAATCTCCTGCTTCGGTCATCATGCCTGCTTTTTGGGTTCAAACCTAATGGATCGTGACAAATAAATGGAACACATAATTTATTCATGGAGTTCCACATGGCTGTGTGCTTGGAGTAAGATTTTAGTTTTTTCTTTTATACAGTACTGTACTTCCATTACGTCTTACATTTTTTTACTACATTACATCTCAACTTTACATATCTGTGAAATCATATAAAAACAACCTACTAGTTAGACTACAAGCATATTTTAAAGATAAAGAAGACTGTATAACTTGTTTTCTCTTTCCAAATAGAAACAAGATTGAGATTGTATTATTTAGATCTGCACTCTTCAAAGAAAAATTACCCATGTAGTTACGGTACTTTAGATTGCATAACCTTAGTGCACATATGTCAAAGTGCCGGCCCCTGGATGATTTNTTGCCTCCCTTCTCCCCTTACAGCCATCCTCTCCACACCATTATTATGAAATATTTATTCTAGTAATTATCTAGTGGAGTTTTTTATTATTATTTATTTATAACATACAGTATTTGTTATCAGCTACATTATAAAACAATGTAAAATACTAAAAGCAGGAACATGTCTGTGTTGATTTATAAGATAAGAGATAAGAGATTTTTTATTAACATTGCACCAGTAAACCAATACAACATGATCATGTAAACACAGTCATCCAGAGGTCAGAGAATGTTAAGCTGCTGCAATTCAAAACACGCATGTTCAAAACACGCATGTTCGTCAGCGCGGCCATCTCTCATCCATCATGGATGAAGAGCAAAACAGATATGGAAAAAGGAAAAGCACAGTAGGTATCATTTGTGATATTCAAAAAAAGAATTTATCAAAGATTGCCTGAGGACACTCCATGATAAAGTCTCAAAAACTCTATCAGCGAAAGCACAGTCACACGAGACATTGTTGCAGTTTTGACGACAGGCAAGGAGATATTTAGTCTGTGAGTACAGGTAGTCCCCGATTTACGAGCGCTCTGATCTGCGAGGTTCCAGACTTACGAGCTGCACATTTTTGGAAAAAACGAAAAAAATACTGAGTTTTCATGTGTTTTTTCACTTCAGTTAGCAAGTTAAGCATATAAACACACGTTTCCGATCATTTTTATGCACTCAAAAGTAGTTTTTAGATGAAAATAGAGTGTTTTTAGGTGCGCTAGCGAAAACCGTTCCAATTTACGAGCGGATTTCCGGTTTTACGAGCGAAATGGCGGCCGTTCCAAATTACGAGATTTCCGGTTTACGAGCGCCTCGTTGTAACGGATCTCGCTCGTAAATCGGGGACTACCTGTAACTTCAAAGAACACATGTCTGCCTGCCTGGGAGGAGTCGACGAGGGACAAGCCCCCAGAAACCATCTTGGCTACAGCAAACTGGTTGGTCCACTTAAGTTGTTTACTTGGTGGGGTAGCTTCAGTTTGCTTTGGACTGCTCTGACTGACGAAGCCCTCTGGAGTGAGGGTGAAACGTTTCTACTAAAAAGAAACTGTCCAGATGAACTGATTGAGAATGAGCGGATTTGATACCTGGACTATTGAGAATGAACTTTCTGGTTCAAAGAACACAGTTCAGCAGTTTGTTCAGCTGGGCGTCATCCGAGCCACACACAGAGATCTCTGGGGGGTGCGGGTGAGGGAGGTCAGCAAGGGCACTTCAACTCTACGCTCCAGGAGAAAGTTTCCAAACAGGCCTCTTTTCAAGGACGTGTGCAGAAACCAGATTAGATAGTCTTTTTGTTTATTCCAATTCAGACCACAGTGTTCTTTTTCACTGCAGCCTCCAAGTCCAGACGCTGTTTCAGAGCCAAAATTCCAAATCATATGAGGTTCCGGTCTATGAACCCCCATCCATGCCCAGTTGGGACCCAGGCGGCTGTAAACGAGTTCCAAAACGCCCAGCAGGTCCCCGGTAGTCCACCGACGCACCCAACGTGCGATTGAGCTCATACAACAGCTGGGATGAGTTGCTCACGGCCCGGATCAGAGAATCATGCTGATCAGGGAGTTTCGCCAGCGCGCTGATAGCCGCCGAAGCCCTCCTCAGCTTCAGGTAGCAGACAGTCCCTCCGATGCCAAAAAAAAGAGCAGCTGCTACTAATAGTCCAATAATCCACAAATCTTCCACGTCTTCGACACTCAAGACGGTCAAACACATAGGCTGCCACTGTCCCCATGAGTCCATCATGTATCCAGCCGCGTGTGTGTCAGAGGGGCAGACCGCTTCTCCTGGCACGGTCCGCTTCGTGGAAAAAATCTTATCTATTGAAGAAACAGCCCAATTTACTAATTCCATCGCAAATTGGTTCGAGTGAGCGCTGAAGTGTCAGACGAGACAAAAAGCAAGCAGGGAGGAGGAAAAAAACTTAGGGAAGGAAGGAGCAGAAAGATATGCGACTTGCCTTGTCGAGAGCGGAAGTAGGACATCTGCCAAGAACTTAGCAGATGTAAAGCTATTTAATATTTTATTTAATTCATTTATTCATTAATTGAAAAGAGACAAAATAAAACAAATTAATCAAAAAGAAAACAGAATGAAAAGAGTGCAGAAAGAAGAAAAAAAATCTTATATCACCCCCTTATAATAAACATTGAACCAGTCTGGCCCTTGGCTTGTAGCAAATTTGTTTTTTTGGCTTTCGGTGTATTTGACTTTGACACCCCTGCCTTAGTGGTATAAAACCACAAAGTCTTTTATTTACTATAAATAATCTCTTAACAAGTGCCTAAAGTAAGTGTATCGGCCTGTTTTTAATATATTTTCTCAAGGTAATGCTGAAAACCTTATTTGCATATTTGTTACTAATAGAGTTTTGCAAATCACTTTTGAGTGCAAGTTAAGAGTGAGTGCAAGTTTGTTTTAGATTAATAAATTTAAAAAATGGTGGAACCTGTTGTGTGGTTTTGTTAACTTGGGGTTAGATTTGAGTACTGTAATTGTAGGACCTAGTAAAGACCGGATCATTTTAATCATGTACTGATGTGTAAAACCTTTTTTTTTACCCAGGATCTATAACTGTAGGTCTGCTGGATGGCACTCATGTCTTTAACTCTACTACTATAAATACTACAAACCCCTTCATCTTTAAAATGGTGACTTCTCTTTTGGAGAGTGTTTCACAAAATGCCGTGTGACTGTTTAAAGTTATTTCGGTGTTCCCATCTGTAACAACAAAAAATGTTGTGCTATGGTTCAATCATTAAATTAGATTTTGTGACAGTTTCACAAATTGCTCCGAGACAGTTTTGCGGGGTCAGACTGAGTAAAGTAGAGCAGTTAATGTATCGTGGGATCTATCATTGCAGCAGATGTCTCCTTCTGGGCACAGTAAATAAAAGTAAGTCCAAGCACTGACTCACTTTTTTTTCTGACCTTGAAGACAGACGAACAGATCTCAAGCTGAATCCTCAACAACAGTAGTTAGTCTCAGCTGAGCACCACATAGTCTTATCCTCCACGGCTAACCTTTACTGCGAGCCACCAGCCTTAAGGAAAACACTACTCCCCCAGAATATTGCGTACCTAAAAACATATTCTCCAGCCGTCTGTTACGGCATCCAGAGTACATTCAGGGTTCGACTTTCTCAAAGGTGTGGACTCCAGTGTGGTGACTCACGCTGAATGAATCACAAAGGCTGAACAAAAAAATAATCTTTTTACACACTGCTCTATGTTGAGACAGCCGCCAGTTTCTTTGCTACAGTGGAAAAATAAAATATGGTAGTTAAGATTTAATAAGCACACATCTGAGGCTTGGATCAGTTCATTAAGTGGTAACACTCTGAAGGCTTGCAAGGACATCATTGTCCCTTCAACAGCTACATGTGTGGACCTGAGAGGAGGCTTTATGACAGAGTGCAAGACTGTATTTGTCCCACAAAACACACCAAGTGTGTTTTATGTGCCTCTACAGCTGCTCCTGTGGGCG